>MCJB01016403.1:0-28408 GCA_002018475.1 Nicotiana obtusifolia
TAAATTAATAGCAATGATTCATGATTTATGTATATATGCTGTTATAATTAAATAGTTAGCAATAAAAGCCTCTTGTTTTTTCTTCTGTCGGGTTCTTTTTCAAGGGTGTAATAGTAGAACCGGGCCTATGAATATGAAGTATATTGACCAGGATGGTACGTTTGTTGAGTATCCAGTATGTAAACCTGTGTGAGTAGACCCTTGTAACAAATCAATTATATGAATTTGAAGCTCACTTGGTAACTCTAGGTCTACTTAGAATCGTGTATGTGTACACGAGGAAAGCCTCGAGTGACTAAATCTGAACTCTTAAGCTGTAAACTATGTTAATCGAACAGTTTGTGTGCCAATGTGTGTGATCTCCTTGTTTTGATAGTTCTTGTGTTCACTGCGGCCATCTAGAACTTGCCCGGTTGGTTTTTCGTCGCCCATCATACGTACACTGAGTTAGAGAAATGATCTTAGGCTTTCCTTGATTATTGATGAAACCTTTCTAGCCTTTTCAGCTTACCTGTGCATAATGAATATCACTAGTACCCTATTTGATCCTTGTAGCCTTTTCCTTGGCCTCAGCATTACAAACTTATCCCATTCGTAAAACATGATCTCTTTTGAACCCGTTCCTCCTTGAACATTGAGAACATTGTTAAAAGTTTAAGTTGGGGGTGTGGGTCAACATGAAAATGGGCAAGGTTTTGAAATGAGACTAGGAACCCATACCTCAAAAGGTTCATATGAAGTTATGAAAGCTCCAAAAAGAAAAAGAGAAAAAAATATCAGAGAAAAAAAAATATATGTGTGTTGTCATAAAAGGTGAGTTATGTAATGGCAATAATGGAGTTTGAGGATAGAATAAAGAGGTATGCAAGGTGGGGTCCAGTGTGGGAACTAAATGCCATAGAGGCCATGGGGTCAAAAAGAAACAAAAGGTTAAAAGAAAGAAGCGTGTAATTAGTGTTCAAGGAGGAAGTAGCCACTATTATCTAAATATATATCCTACCCTTCCTTAAACCGACATTACAAGCTTACAAAGTCCTTATGTGATCTCCAACCGAGTGTTCTTATAACTAGGCGATGAATTAAAATAAGGGCAAGCCTATGGTGTGGCATGGGGTGACACTTGAAATTTTATTCTGAGAGTGAGTGTATTTACACTTTAGTCCCTTGGTACTGCTATGATAAATATTGTGAGAGTGGGACTTTCTTTCCAGTGAGGGCACATACACTACTAGGTTGATAGTAAGTTGAGCTTTGGGTAAGGCACAAGTGTATTCAGCTGAAGGTAGCCTTTAGTTACTTTGTTGAGGCTCAAAGTTCACTAATTGATTGGTTGTCTTTGAACTTATTAATGATTCAAGGGGGGTACAGAGCTTAAAGAGTTATACTTGAGATACTAACAACAACCACCGTCCACGGTCAGTATAGCTTCATGTTTGTTAAGTAGAGTCTAGATTAGGAGAGTATCGTTTGAGTTGCTTGAGGACAAGCAAGAGTTTAAGTTGGGGGTGTTGACGTGCCGGGTAATTTCGGCACATTTTGATACTATTTGCTTAAAGTTTAACTTGTTTTACTTGCTAATTCTCATGATACTTATATAATTTTAGTGTATTTGCAGAATAACAAGTGTCAAGACCCAGAAGAACAGAAAAGAGTTCAAAAAGTAGCTGAAGACAAGAAAAGAGGTTAAGAGCATCGCATATGTAAATATGCGGTCGCAGAACAGACATGCGAATCGCATATTCTACAAGTAGATCGCAGACGAAGACAGAACTTTAGGTCAATCTTCATGTCGAGAATGCGGTCGCAAATGCGACCGCAGAACAGGAATGCGAACTGCAAATTGGCCTGGTGAAATCGCAAACATAAACAGAGTTTTGGGTGAAAGTCAGCGTGAAGAATGCGATCGCATTGTGCGATCGCATATTCAACATGCGAACCGCAAACCAAGATGCGATGAGAGCCAAACTTTCTGGTGGGATTTGCGACTGACGATGATGATTTGCGGTCCACATTTCTGTTCTGCGACAGAAATGCGGTCCGCGTTATTTCAACAAGGGCAAAGCTGACCGATATTCGCCTCGGGTTTTGGGCTTCTATAAATAGGTTTCATAGGGTTTTGTGAAGGCATTCTTATCAGAACTTAGAGTACAAAGTACGACATTGATTATTTTTGAATTCTTAGAAGCTTTTGGTGATCTAAAACCCTCTATTTTTGTAAGATGATATCAATTACTCTTCCTTGTTCTTTAATTATCAGCATGTGTAGCTAAACTCAAACGCTGAGGTTGTGAACCCTAGATGGGTAGAATGTTTTTGATATCTTGATATTGAATCCGAATTCCAAAGGAAGCCTGATATTTATTTATTTCTTGTTCTTGAATTAATCGTTAATGGTTGCAAACATTAATGAAAGCCAATTAACTCTAACTTATCTTGGAAAAGTGAGATAGAGTTTGGTAGAAATAAATAACAAAAACTCAGGGCTTTACACCTTGTTTAACGAAATCACTTAGGAATAAGTAGGTTTTAATTTGGCGGTTAATTGGTTGTTCTTAAGATTGACTCTTTTGTATTCGGGAGAATCGTAGAGAGGATACATTATCCAAATATTGGAAAATATTGGGTAGTAAATTAAACACCAATTGCATATCAAGAAAGGTATTCAATATTAATATCAAGAACATTCTACTACATTAAAAGGGGCACAACCTTGGTTTCTAGAATTCATTGTCTTCACATTCATACTAGAAACATTAGTTTTCAATATTTATTCTATTTGACATACTTGATAGAATTACGACTTAGTCAAGTATTACATTAATTAGACAATAGTTTCACGCCTACTCCCTGTGGGATTCGACCCCAACCTTGTTGGGTTACAATATTTGACATCGATCGCTTACACTATTATTAAGGTGTAATTTGACCGAATCAGTGGCTCAAACCAAGGAAATTGGAACAACAACAACAACTTCTCAAATCGGAGTTCAAATCCCTATGTTCCCCCAAAGGGTCAGTATTTCAAATCAAGGTTCCTCAAGTGAGTCTAAGTTGGAAAGTATGCTGGAACGAATATTGCAAAATCAAGAAAAATCCGACAATTCCATGAGGAACATGACCGAGCTTGTTGGCTCTCATACTGCATCCATTCAAAATTTGGAGATGCAAATGAGAGATCTCTCTAGGGAGCAAAATCCAAAGCAAAAGGGAACATTCCCTAGTGACACAATTGCGAACCCAAAGGGTAGTGGGAGTGGCCCAACTTCTCATGTCATGGCAATTATTAATAGGAGTGGGAAAGTACTACAAGGAAAGGGTGAACAAGTGGTTGAGGTAGAAGAATTCGAGAAAGGGGTTGAGGTTGAAGAGCCAAGTGTTGTCGAAATTGAGAAAATCTCGGAAGATGTGCAAGTGCAAGAAGAGAACAGAGAAGTATTAAAGGAAAAGGCAAAAGAGACACCAAACATTCTTCCGCCTATTCCTAGACCTCCTCCTCCTTTTCCTCAAAGACTTGTAAGAAGAGTCGATGATAGAAAGCTTGAGAAGTTTTATGACATTCTAAAGAAATTATCGGTAAACATCCCGTTCTTGGAAGCTTTTCAATAGATGCCAGGTTTGCCAAATATTTGAAAGATTTGATCACCAAGAAGAGGATCACCAAGAATGAGGTGGTGAACATGACTCACCGAGTTAGTTCCATTATTGCCACTACCTCCGTTCAAAAGAAAGAAGACCCGAGAGCCTTTACTATTCCATGCACTATCGGGGCGCGTGATTTTGCAAGTGTCCTCTGTGATAATGGGGCTAGCATTAACTTAATGCCGCTTGCCATTTACAAACAAGCGGGATTAGGAATGCCTAGGCCAACAAGTATGAGATTGCAAATGGCCTATCGTACCATCAAGAGATTGGTAGGAATTGTTGATGACGTGATTGTAAAAGAGGGAGAGTTTCATTTACCTGCCGATTTTGTAATCCTTGATTGTGCGGTTGACAAAGAAATCCCTATTATCTTGGGTAGACCATTCCTAGCCACGGGAAAAGCACTCATGGATTCAGAACAGAATGAAATCAAATTCCGTGTGAATGATGAAGAGGTCACATTCCAAGCAAGCAAGGGTATGAAGCTACCACATGAGTATGAAAGCATTTCGGTGATTGATATTGTTGATGAGGTGGAAGATGCGGTTGAAATGCAAATGGAATAACAATGACTCGGTGAAGCATTGGCGGCTATTTTGGTGAACTTTGATGGTGAGGATATGGAGGGTTTTATGGAGTCGGTAAATGCATTGGAGGGGCGTGGTCCTTACACTTATGCTCCGGAAAAGCTCTCTCTCGACTTAAAGAATAGAGCCACACCTTCCGCAAAGCTTTCTATGATTGAGCCACCACAATCAGAGCTCAAACCACTTCCTCCGCACTTGAGGTATAAATTTCTTGGTTCAAATGATATTTTACCGGTAATCGTTTCTTCTTTGTTGAAAGATGTGTAGGTGCAACGAGGATATGCCAGGTTCTATAGGCGCGCCATCAAGGACTTCTCTAGGATTGGAAATCCTATGTGCAAACTCCTTGAGAAGGATGCCAAATTCATGTTTGACGAGAAAGGCCTCAAAGCCTTTGAGGAGTTGAAGCAAAGGCTCACCAAGGCACCTATTATTGGCACACCCGATTAGTCCCTTCCATTCGAGCTCACGTGTGACGCCAGTGGTGTAGCCATTGGGGCAATGCTTGGCCAACATCACAACAAGGTTCTTCACCCAATCTATTATGCAAGAAAAACACTCAATGGGGCACAAATGAATTACACGGTGACTGAGCAAGAACTTCTTGCCATTGTCTATGCCTTTGAGAAGTTCCGGGCTTATTTGTTGGGATACAAGGTGATAGTGTACACAGATCATGCGGCTCTTCGCTATCTCATGGCAAAGAAGGATGTAAAACCTCGGTTGATTCGATGGGTCTTGTTGTTGCAAGAGTTTGACTTTGAAGTCAAGGATCGCAAGGGAACTCAAAATCAAGTGGCGGATCATTTGTCAAGGGTTGATGAATGACCCAAGGGAGATCTTGAAATCAACGATGCGTTCCCGGATGAACACATATTAGCACTATCTAGCACTTTTGCTCCTTGGTATGCCGATATTGCTAACTATTTAGTTAGTGACCTTATCCCGGACGGATTGGAATCCTATCAAAAGAAGAAGTTTTTGAGAGACTGCCGGCACTACTATTAGGAGGAGCCTTTCTTGTTCCGTGTTTGTGAGGACAATATTATCAGAAGGTGTGTTCCGGAAGAAGAGATTATGCCAATTCTAAAGGCATGCCACGACTCATCGGTTAGGGGTCATCATGGAGGAAATCAAACGGCAGCTAAGGTTCTTGAATGTGGTTACTATTGGCCTCCAATCTACCATGATGCCAATCAAATGGTCAAGGCTTGTGACCAATGTCAGAGACAAGGTTCAATCTCCAAGAGGCATGAAATGCCAATGCACTTTGTGATGGAGATAGAAATTTTTGACGTCTGGGGAATCGATTTCATGGGTCCCTTTGTAAGCTCTTGCGAGATGAAATACATTTTGGTAGCTGTGGACTACGTGTCCAAATGGGTTGAAGCGATCGCCTTACCAAACAACGAGGCACGGAGTATGACCACATTCTTGAAGAAGAACATCTTCACTCGGTTTGGCACTCCTAGAGCCATTCTTAGTGATGGGGGGTCTCATTTCCGTAACAAGGCCTTCAAGGTTCTACTTGAAAAATATGGCGTCAAGCACAACGTAGCCACACCTTATCATCCGCAATCAAGTGGTCAAGTTGAGGTTTCCAACCGGGAGATTAAGAGCATTCTAGCAAAGACTATTGATGCAAACAGGACCGACTGGTGAAGGAAGCTAGATGACGCATTGTAGGCGTACCGCACGGCGTACAAGAATCCTATTGGTACTTCTCCTTATCGGTTAGTCTTCGAAAAATCTTGTCATCTGCTTGTGGAATTGGAGCATAAGGCTATGTGGGCATTAAAAAGGTTGAACTTGGACTGGGCTGAAGCTGCAACGTTAAGGTTAACACAACTCAATGAAATGGAGGAATTCCGTTTCCATGCTTATGAAAGTGCAGCTGTGTACAAAGAGAGGATGAAGTTCGTCCATGACAAGAAGATCTTGAAAAGAGAGTTCAAGTCGGGTGACTTGGTATTGCTCTTTAACTCCAGACTCAAGTTGTTTCCGGGAAAGCTCAAATCCAAATGGTCTGGTCCATTCAAAGCAGTCGATGTCTCTCCTTTTGGAGCTGTGGAACTAGCATCGGAAGATGGGCTCCGGACTTTCAAGGTAAATGGCCAACGAGTCAAACACTTCTTGGGCACAGATGGCGAAAAGCATTTGGTGGAGCAGCTGGCTCTCAAAGATGGTCCGTGCCCGACCATTGAGTGACTTCAAAGGAGCCCCAACTTTGTCATGCCACGACGTTAAATCAAGCGCTTCATAGGAGGCAACCCATGTGTGGTAACATTTATTTTTGTTCTTTAAATTTTTAACTTTTGATAGATAGATTTATTTGAGCAATTTGAAGAGTGTGTTAGAGTGCAGGGGATTCAAAAGACCACAACACTAGGAAGGAATGCATAAAAAAGGGAAGAAAAACCATTGCGTGAAGTTTGCTGCACAGATGCGGCCGCATTTTCACTATGTGGACCGCATTTCAGTCGCAAACTCAAGCAGTAAGTTTGGCTAAAATTGTGATAAAAATGTGACAAGGTAATGCACTTTGTGGACCGCATTTACATTATGCGATCGCATTGTGTTTCGCATTGTTACCCCTTCTGCAGAACCCACCGCGTAACATGTATGCGGCCTCATAGTGTGTTGTGCAGTGACTTTCCCATCACAAAAGTGCTAGGTACGTCATCGCATTCTCTCATATTTCACTCCTTCAAAACAACGCAAAAAAAAAAAAAAAAATCGAAAACGAACAAGAAAAAAAAACGGAAGAGAAAGAGGAACGACCAGAAAAGTGAGGCAAACAGAGATCGAATCGTACCAAGGATGAATACCCGTTCAGAATTTCCATACTTCTGGTACTCTTCTTCATTGGTATTGTCCCGATCTCCTCAAGTTCACTTCTATCTTTTCTGTGGTTTTCTTTATTTTCGTTTTGCATTTTTGATTTTGTTGCTTGCCGTAGTTGCTTGTATATATTGTGGTTGTTTTTTGGGTGCTGGGTAGAGAGACATAGGACTGCCATTGTTGAGGGATGAACTGAATCGTAAGAACGAAGGCATTTGCGGCCCGCAAAATCAGAATGTGGTCCGCATTTTGGCCGCATCCTTAAACACTAGTCTCTTGAAGACGATGACGAAATGCTATGCCATTTGCGATCGCATAATTAATATGCGAACCGCAAAGGCACCGCAAACTGAAACAGAACACCCAGTTAAAATTGTTATTTGCGGTTGTTTTACGATCGCATTTCCCACTTTGCGGTGGAGTTTGCGATCGCATTTTGTTATTTTGTTTTGTGTGTGTGCAAGTAAATTCTGCGATAATTATGCGGTTCGCATAGTGGTTTTGCGATCGCATAACCCATCGCATATTGAGGTCCAGTACTGCACAGTCAAGATTGCGACAAGTTTGCGGTTCGCATAGTGGTTATGCGACCGCAAACCATGTCGCATTTGTTATTTTTTTTCTGTATTCTTTTCACTGTTGCTTACCATGTTGCATACATTTCACCTTTGTACAGATATGGTTCTCCAAAAACATGAAGCCAAGAAAAGGGCACCTTCCGGTCGTCACACATCGCAGGCAAAACGATTATGAACGGAATCCAATGTGCCAAGCACCTCCTTCAGCATCAGAGGGTCAACCGGCTACCGACTCCCATAGCGCTTAGTGCGCCCCAGGGAGCCCCTTCAACTCAACTCTATGTTCATATGCATTGGGGATAATGCATGCTTTTGGTTGGGGGTGGTAGCCTTGTCTGTACTTATGCGACATTAGCAACTTATGTACTCATGTGTATTTTATTCGTGATTTTGTATACATTAGTGTTTTGTGATTTCTGTACATAAGTTGTCTTTGAAAACTAATAGATAGTTGTCCATCTTTAGTAATTAGCAATAAATTCCCCTCATTTTTTCTTTGCTGGGTTCTTTTTCAAGGGTGTAATAGTAGAACCAGGATAGTAGAATGAAACATGTTGACCGGGTTGGTGTAATGGTCTAGTCTCAGGCATGTGTGTCTGTACATAGCCGATACCCTTTCAAAAAAAAAAAAAAAAAAAAAAAGATCAACTGCGTGAACTTGAGGCTCGCTCTGTGACTCTACATCTACCTAGAGTTATGTATGATTATATGATGAAAGGTTTGAGTTGCCAAATGTTGACTCCAGGGCTTTAAACTATGTGAACCAAACAGTTCGTATGCCATGTGTGTGAGTTTTTTGTGTAGATAATTCTTGTGTTTGCTTCTGCCATCTAGAACTTGCCCAGTTGGTTTTTTGATGCTTATAATAATTACACTTGGTTGGAGGGATGATCTTAGGCATTCTTTGTTTTATTTGCGAAACCTCTTTAGCCTTTCAAGCCTACCATTGCATAAATAATATCACTAGTGCCCTATTCGAGCCTTTAACCTTTTCTTTGGCCACCTCATTACAAACCTTTCCCTTTTGTAAAATAATTACCTCTTTTGAACCCGTTCCTCCTTGAACATTGAGAATTAAGCTAAAAGCCTAAGTTAGGGGTGTGGTGTCAAAGTGGAAATGGGTAAGGTTGTACATTTAGTGTAGGAGCACCTCAAAGTGCTCATATGAAATTATGCAAGCTCCAAAACAAAAAAAAAATAAAAAAATAAAATTATATATATATATATATAGAGAGAGAGAGAGAGAGAGAGTTATGGAGCCTTGAAGAAAATTAGAGAGGTATTTAAGGTGGTTCCATATTGGGAACTAGATGCCAATGTGGCTATGGGGTTTGAAAAGAAGCAAAGTGCAAAAAGAAAAGAAAATGTGATTAGTGTTCAAGGAGGATGTAGTCACTTATATCTAAATGCTTATCCTACCCTTCCCTAAACCTACATTACAAGCCTAAAAAGTCCTTATGGGATCGCCAACCGAGCGTTCTTAGAATTAAGCGACGAATTAAAATAAGGGCAAGCCTATGGTATGGTATGTTGTAACACTTGAAACTCTTTTCTGAGAGTGAGTGTATTTGTGAATTAGTCCCTTTTTGTTGTCATTGTAAATATTGTGATTTTGGGACTTTCTTTCTAGTGAGGGCACATGAACTGCGAGGTTGAACAAAAGTTGAGTTTTTAAGTAAAACGCAAGTGCACTCAGCTGAGGGTTGTTAGGATCGATTCACTCAAACACTCTGAACTGATGAAGAAGATGAAGAAATCTTGAAGAGAGAAAAAAAAACGTGAGAGACTTATTTCGTGGTAACACCCCGTTAGGGTAAACTTCCACGGCGGCGGGATTTATATATATTAATAATTAAGGATATTTACAATACAAGGAGAATAAACAGTACAGCCTATATATAGATCCCAAATAGTCCCAAACCTATAAGAGAAAGGTCTCCCAATTTGACCAGGATTATAGGTTTTTGTTTCCCAAATCTATGAGGACAATGAGTTTCCCTAAACCTATAGGGATTATGGGTTTCCTAAAAATACAAGGAAATAATTCAAGTCCATCACATATTAATCAGGCTCCACCCCTAACAATTCTCCCACTTGGAGACTGATTCAGTCGTCCAAAAATTGTCCCAACATCATCAATATCTTAACCACACCGCATCATATGTAGAAACAAACTACAGAAGACCAACTGAGGTTTTGCACAACCTTAGTTTCTCAAGATCAACACATTCCGTCAACATGTCTGCTGGATTCTTTGCACCCTCTATCTTCTCCAAACACATATCACCATCCTCCACTGCCCTGCGAGTGAAATAGTACCGTCTTCTGATGTGCTTTGTCTTCGAATGATAGACTGGGTTCTTCACCAACTGTATGGCACTCTGGCTATCTGAATAAAGAATCTTCTCGCTCTGCTTCTTGCCCAACTCTTCCAGATAAGCTGCCAACCATATCATCTCCATTCCAGCTTCAGTTATTGCCACATACTCAGCCTCTGTTGATGAAAGAGCAACACACTTCTGAAGCCTAGACATCCAACTCACTGCTGTACCACCTATGGTGTAAATGTATCCGGATGTGCTCATGCTCGAGTCCACATCACCACCAAGATCAGCATCCACAAAACCCTGCAGATTCACTTTGCCTTTGCCAAAACTAAGTGAAATACTGGATGTACCTCTCAAATATCTCAAAAACCACTTAACAGCTTCCCAATGCTCTTTCCTCGAATTCTCCATGTACCTGCTAACAACTCCCACTGCATGTGCTATGTCAGGTCTAATGCAGACCATAGCATACATCAAACTCCCAACTACTGAAGCATATGGAATAATTGCTATCTACTCACGCTCTTCAGCTGTCTTGGGTGACTGCCCCTTTGACAATTTTATGTGTTTTGCCAAAGGAGTAGTCCTGGTATTAGCATCACTCATCCGGAATCTGGCCAACACCTTCTCAATGTATTGCTCCTGGGATAGATTTAAAGTGCCAGCAAATCTATCCCGAGAAATCCTCATCCCCAGAATCTGCTTCGATGCACCCAAATATTTCATCTCAAACGCTAAAGACAGACTTGCCTTCAGATTGTTTATCTCCCTCATACTGGATCCTGCAATCAATATATCATCCACATACAAGAATAGAAACACATAAGAATCAGTGTATTTCTTGAAGTAACAACACGGATCCTTTTCAGCCCTGCAAAAGCCACTCTTGGTCAATGAAGGAGTCGAACTTTTTGTACCACTACCTCGGTGCTTGCTTCAACCCATACAAGCTCCTGTTGATCTTCCACACCATGTGTTCCTTGCCCGAAACTACAAATCCTTCTGGTTGTTGCATATAGATCTCCTCGTCCAGATCTCCATGTAAAAACGCTTTTTTTACATCCATTTGCTCAAGATGCAAATTCTCTGATGCAACAATACTCAACAGAATTCAAATAGTAGTTAACTTCACAACAGGAGAAAATATTTCAGTATAATCAATACCTTTCCTTTGTGAATATCCTTTAACCACTAACCGAGCCTTGAACCTTCTTTTACCGTCTGGTTCTGCCTTGATTCTGAACACCCACTTGTTCAACAAGGCTTTCTTCCTTGCAGGTAACTCAGTCAACACCCAAGTGTTGTTCTTCTCAAGGGAGCTCAACTCATCATTCATGGCTTGCTCCCACTTGATTGAATCCTCCACCTGTAGGGCCTCATCGAAAGACTCTGGTTCCCCTTCATCAGTCAGCAACAGATAATGTAATGAAGGTGAATACCTATCTGGTGCTCTTATGGTCCTTGATGATCTCCTCAACAGCTGCTCAGGTGTCACTTGTTCCACCATAGGTTCTTCAGCAACAACATTTGGAGTTGGTTGAGTTTCTTCCGCAACATCTCTGGGTGTACTCTTCTGCAACTCAATCTCAACCCCCACTTGCTTCGTAATCTTTGAAACCTTCTGCTCTCTATCCTTGTATAGGACAGACTCATCAAATGTCACATCACAATGTCTCAGGATCTTGCTGTTCTTGTCATCCCAAAACCTGTAACCAAACAAGTCAGAACCGTAGCTTATGAAGTAACACTTCACAGCCTTAGCATCAAGCTTGTCTCTTTTCTCTGGATCAACATGAACATAAGCCGTGCAACCAAAAGATGAAGAAATCTTGAAGAGAGAAAAGTTAAGGTAGAGAGAGAAAAAAACGTGAGAGACTTATTTCGTGGTAATACCCCGTTAAGGTAAACTTCCACGGCAGCGGAATTTATATATATTAATAATTAAGGGTATTTACAATACAAGGAGAATAAACAGTACAACCTATATATATATCCCAAATACTCCCAAACCTGTAAGAGAAAGGTCTCCCAATTTGACCAGGATTATAGGTTTTCCTTTCCCAAATCTATGAGGATAATGAGTTTTCCTAAACCTATAGGGATTTTGGGTTTTCTAAAAATACAAGGAAATAATTCAAGTCCATCACATATTTAATCAGGCTCCACACCTAATAACTTCAGCCTTCAATCCTAGGAGTACAGGACATAGGATTTTGGACAAGAGGTATCAAATATTGTCAATTTAACTTGGTCATGGATTTGAGTCACACAATTTTAAAATGCTTACATCGCACGTATTTTCTAGCTGTGTAGACCAATTGTGTGCACACGTTATCATCAAGTAAATTTTTAGAACTTATTGATCTTACTCTTGTCTAACTACAATGCCGTAATGAATTTTTCTCTAAATTGAATGCTTCAGCCTACTCCAAATCCTTTAAATCAAAATGAGATAGTTCCAAAAACTCGCGATTACCTTTTAGTGACATGATAGTTCCAAGTAACTCATAATTACTTTTTAAGTGACATGATTGCATTAATATTTTTTACACCATCAATGCTAAGAATTTTAACTCATAGTTTTACTACTAATATCTGAATAGCTAAATAAGCTTAGTCCAGCTTTATTCTCAAATTAGCACAATCCAGAGCTTACTCGGCAAGTATAACCACAAAAGAAAATAAAGATTTCTGTCATATTAAACAATACTAAGTTCATCTCAACAAAATACAGAACCTAGTAGCTGCAGCAAACGCTTTGAAATTAGAACGCACTCACATACCCAAGAAAAAAGAGTACTAACAGAAGATAAAAGCATTCTCACAGGCTAGAATTCATCTTGAGAGAAAGAAATGATTAATTAAAAAAGCATAGAAGCACTTCAAGCTTAGACCTAAGATTATTAGACTTTCTTCAGTGCCGTGCCTTCCGCTACTGGGCATTGTTAGTAGTTTTGAAGTCTTCAGAAAGTACTTTGGCCTTTAACTCTTTGGGTTCACCACTTTTAATTCACGTCTCGATCTTTACACCTATCCTCAATTGGAAAAAATCGCCATTTTAAAGAGGCTACACTGCCTCAGAGCAATTTTCCTACTTTCAGCTTTCATCCAACACTCATCAATAAATTTCTCATTATGTTTGATTTATTATGAAGATACACATTTTACCTAGAAAATATTAAAAATCTTCAAAAACTTGACTTCACTCAACTCATAGATTAAGAGCAGTTCGTTGCGCAAAGCATCCCGCATACATGCAGGGTCCAGAAAGGCCTGCGCCTCAAGGGGGTGTGATGTATGTATCCTATCCTACTGCAAGCATTAGTGGCTGATTCCACGGCTCGAACGACCTATAGGTCACACGGAGACAACGTTACCGTTGCTCGAAGGTTTCCCTCATTTCGGCTCGTAGACTACCGCTGTAATTTAAATATTACCATAGAACTTCAATTTTATCCTCAGGAATTATGTTAAAACCCACAGATGACCTGTTGGATCTTAGATCAAAGCCCTAGGGCTCGGCTTGTACAAAAAATTATGCTACTGCCTACGCTTGCCAGCTTGACATCAATGACAACGTTAACCCCCATCAAGTTATAAACAAATTACCCAATTGAATTTCAGCTGATTTAATTATAACAGATGATAAAAATACAATCTTGATTTCAAAATTCTACAGAACCAAAACACAATAAAAGCACGTGGAGTTGTGTTCAGAATGAAGATAACAGTAAGTGAAAAAAAAGAAGAGAGCAATAGAGAGAAGAAGATGAGAACCTGAGGATGAACTGTCAAGTACTCACTCCTATAGTTACTTCTCTGATTGACGGCTAATTCAATTTTTTCACTGGAGTTGTTCNAACAAGGCTTTCTTCCTTGCAGGTAACTCAGTCAACACCCAAGTGTTGTTCTTCTCAAGGGAGCTCAACTCATCATTCATGGCTTGCTCCCACTTGATTGAATCCTCCACCTGTAGGGCCTCATTGAAAGACTTTGGTTCCCCTTCATCAGTCAGCAACAGATAATGTAATGAAGGTGAATACCTATCTGGTGCTCTTATGGTCCTTGATGATCTCCTCAACAGCTGCTCAGGTGTCACTTGTTCCACCATAGGTTCTTCAGCAACAACATTTGGAGTTGGTTGAGTTTCTTCCGCAACATCTCTGGGTGTACTCTTCTGCAACTCAATCTCAACCCCCACTTGCTTCGTAATCTTTGAAACCTTCTGCTCTCTATCCTTGTATAGGACAGACTCATCAAATGTCACATCACAATGTCTCAGGATCTTGCTGTTCTTGTCATCCCAAAACCTGTAACCAAACAAGTCAGAACCGTAGCTTATGAAGTAACACTTCACAGCCTTAGCATCAAGCTTGTCTCTTTTCTCTGGATCAACATGAACATAAGCCGTGCAACCAAAAGTTCTCCTGATGGTCCCCTGTTGATCAAGTATGCAGCTGTGCTCACAGCATCTGCCCAAAACATCTTGGACAGCCCACAGTGTATCCTCATGCTCCTTGCACGCTCATTCAATGTTCTGTTCATCCTCTCAGCAACTCCATTCTGCCTAGCCTTACTGGGAACTATACTCATCAATCTGATTCCCTCAGCTGCACAGAATGCTTTGAACTCTGACTTTTCACACTCTTCTCCATTATCAGACCTCAGGCATTTGATCTTCAAACCAGTTTGATTTTCAACTTCAGCTTTCCACCTCTTGAAAGTCACAAACACATCTGACTTATGCTTCAAGAAATAGACCCATACCTTCCTGCTGAAATTATCAATGAAGGTGACATAGAACCTGGATCCTCCAAGTGATGAAACTGGAGATGGTCCCCAAACATCTGTATGTACCATTTCCAACCGCACTTTCTTCGGCTCTCTAGCAGTCTTTGTGAAGCTAACTCGTTTCTGTTTTCCCATAACACAGCTTTCACAAAGACCCATGTCAACAGACTTCAGGCCCTCTAATGCTCCTTTTGCAACCAGCATCTTCATTCCTTTAGCACTCATGTGTCCAAGTCTGTTGTGCCACAAACATGAAACGGAAGCACCCTCAGCGACAACAACCATGTTAATACACCCTGAAGTGGTGTACAAGGTTCCAGATTTGGTGCCACGATCTACAATCATAGAACCCTTCACAATCTTCCACGAACCTTTCCCAAACTCTGCTGTATAGCCTGTGCTATCCAACTGACCAACAGAGATCAAATTCTTCTTGAGAGCAGGAATATATCCGACATCCTCTAATGTCCTCTGGTTTCCCGATGAGGTCTTTATGCAGACATCCCCCTTTCCTTCAATCTCCAAGGCTTTGCTATCAGCAAGATACACCTTCCCAAAATTTAGATTTGAAATTTTGGAACAATTCCTTGCTTGGTGATGAATGAAAAGATGCACCAGAATCCAAATTCTAGGATTCGACCGGGCTGTCCACACTAAGGATTAGAGCATCCCTAATGTCTTCTGCGGAATTTACAAAATGACTATCATCTCCAGATTTATGATTCTGCTTCTTCTTTGGTTTTGTATAGTTTGTCCGATAGTGCCCTTTATCTCCACAGTTCCAACAAATCACGTTGGGTCTGTTCGGAGATTTTCCTCGATTCTTTGATTTTGATTGGCCATGTTGATTTTGGCCCTTTGACTTGCTTCTCCCCCTTCGGTCAACGCTGAGAGCACTGCCCGATGAATCTCCCACTTCTCGTTTGCGAATGCTTTTGCTAAGAACAACATCACGGATTTCATCAAACTTCTCAGATCCACGGGAACTGCTAATCGCAGCAACAACAGTATCCCAAGACTCGAGCAGAGATGACATCAAAATCAACGCCTTAATTTCATCTTAGAAATTAATTTCCACAGAACACAGTTGACTCATAATCATATTGAATTGATTTATATGATCGGCAATAGATGCATTTTCAGACATCTGTAAAATGAACAATCTACGCATCAAATATACCTTGTTCATCGCCGATGGATTTTCGTACATATTTGATAGCGCCTTCATCAGATCTGCCGTAATCTTCCCCTTAACGATGTTGAACGCCACGTTTCTCGACAAAGTCAACCGGATCAACCTCAATGCCTGGAGATCCTTAAGCTTCCACTACTCCTCTGTCATGGAAGCCGGCTTTGCCTTAGTCAAGGGTTCGTGAAGATCTTTCTGGTACAGATAGTCTTCGATCTACATCTTCCAGAAACCAAAATCGGATCCATCAAACTTCTTGATTCCAATCTTCGAACTCTCCATATTTAGTGATTATGTTGAATCTCCAAAGCTCTGATACCAGTTGTTAGGATCAATTCACTCAAACACTCTGAACTGATGAAGAAAATGAAGAAATCTTGAAGAGAGAAAAAAAACGTGAGAGACTTATTTCGTGGTAACACCCCGTTAGGCTAAACTTCCACGGTCGCGGGATTTATATATATTAATAATTAAGGGTATTTACAATACAAGGAGAATATACAGTATAGCCTATATATAGATCCCAAATTGTCCCAAACCTATAAGAGAAAGGTCTCCCAATTTGACCAGGATTATAGGTTTTCCTTTCCCAAATCTATGAGGACAATGAGTTTTCCTAAACCTATAGGGATTATGGGTTTCTTATTGCATGTACACTTTTAAAGTAACGCTTTTATAGCTTTTGCTTTTGTGGTTTGTTGCTGAATACAATATTATTAAATCTTTTCCTCTTTTATTTATTTATTTATTTATTTATTTGGAATTAGCTTTTAAGTTGAATCAAATATATTTAATGCAAAGGTAGCTTTCAAAATTTGTTATCCTCTCTTCAGATTACACGTCTTCGCATGTTTAGCCAAATATCCAAGAAAGGCTTTTTTTTTTTTTTGGTCAAATGGTGTTTTTGAAAAAGTACTTCCGGAAAATAAGCAATTTATGTTTGAGTAAATCAACTGAGAAACATTTTTATTACTATAATATTAGTAGTTTGTGTTTGGTTAATCTTTTTAAAAAGTATTTTTGAACATTAAATTAATTAAAAAAAAATACAAAAATGCACCTTACAATTAAGTATTATTGAAATAGTTAGATAATTTCAAAATTTGTTATGAGGTCAAATAATAAATATTTGAAGAAATGATCTCCTGTGTCCACTTATAATTTGAGTTAAAAAAATGACCTTTTCAATTCTCTTGTGTATTATTTTTAGATCTATTATGTGTAATGATGTGCCGGAGAATTTCGGCACATTTTGATACTAATTGCTTAGATTTTAACTTGTTTTAAATGCAATTTCCCTCGGTACTTATGTAATTTAAGTATTTTTGCAGAGTATGAGGTTTAAAGACCTAAAAGCATAGAAAAGAGTTCAAAAAGCCACAAAAAGACAAGAAAAGAGCAAAAAGGCATCGCAGATGCGGATATGCTATCGAAAAACCCACATGCGAGCCGCATATTTCACACCAAGATCGCAGATCAAGACAGACTTCTGGGCAAAGTTCAACGTCAAAAATACGATCTCATTTGCGATCGCATAACCTGTTTGCGAGCCGCTTATTGAACACAGAGATCGCAGACCAAAATAGAATCTTGGGCAAAGTTCAATGTCAAAAATGCGGTCTCATCTGCGATCGCATAACGTTTTTGCGAGCCACAGAAGTAACCGCAAACCAAACATGAAGTCTACTGAAGGAAGAAAATGTGATGCAAGGTGCGGTCGCATTTCTACAATGCGGACCGCAAACCAAGAATGCAGTGAAGGAGAAACTAGGGTAACAATCTGTGATAGACATGTCAAAAATGCGGATCGCATGTCTGTTATGCGCCCGAAATGCGGTCGCATATTCAACATCAGGGCAGATTGGTCCGATTTTTGTCTCGATTTTTAGGCCTCTATAAATAGATCTATTAGTGTTTTGTGGGAGATATCTTGTCAGACTTTGAAGCTACAATATAAGGCATTAATATTCCTTTCTTTTGGAAGCTTTTGGGTCAAGAATCTTTCACTTTATAAGCTTTATGACATTTAATATTCTCTTGTTTTCAGATTTTAGTATGAGTAGCTAACTTTAAATACTAAGGTTGTGGACCCTAAATGGGTGTTATGTTAATGGGTGTTTAACATTGAATATATATATATAACGGTTGGTTGATATTTATTTACTTCTCATTCTTCATTTATTGTTGGTGGTTGCAAACATTAACAAGTTCCGTTAAATTCTATCTTTGCTTGGGAAAGTGGGGTAGAATTTGATAGAAGTAAATATCAAAGACTCAAGGCTTTAAACCTTATTTAATAAAATCGCTTAGGAATAAGTGGGTTTTATTTGGCATAAATTGATTGTTCTTAATTGCAACTCTTTTATATTTGAAAAAATCATAAAGAGGAAATACTACCTAACTATTGGAAAATATTGGGTAGTCACTTAGACATCATCTGCATATCTAAAAGAACCTTCTGTTAGAAATATATCATATTGACACCGATAGCATTACTCTTCATTAATGGGGACACAACCTTGGTTTCTTTAATCAAATTATTTACATTCTCAACATTTCGATTAGCCTTTATCTAAAACCAAACTCAGTTCATACTCTTGTTACGGTTAACTAGGTAGAATTACGACTGTAGTCGAGTAACACACTAGTCAAGTAACCTTTTCACACCTATTCCCTGTGGGATTCGACCCCAACCTTGTTGGGTTATTATATTTGACATCGACCGCTTTGCACTATTCGCTAAAGTGTAATTTAAGCGTATCATGTAAAGATGAAGATCTCTTGTAAAAAGACATAAAACTAAAAATAACTTTATAAAGAACTACAAAATCAATTTATCGATGCTCATTGTTTGTTGGTTCAGCCCATGTTTGTTTGTTTGATGGGGTTTTTACCTAGCTATACTATGTCAGAAACTTATTTACCTAAGTTCTTTATGTTCTGTAGTTTTTAAAAAGTATCTAGGTTTTTCTTACAAATTATGTAGATTGCTCCTAAAAGGCTCCCACCCATTATCAGTGCCTTCAATTAAGGGATTCAATTACATCCTTTCCTTTTTCTTTTCCCTGTTCTATTTTCTCTCCTTTTTTTTACATCAAAATCCTTTAATCTATACCCAGAATCTCCATCTTCTCTCTTTCCAGCATTGCCTTCAACTTTATATTATTAAAAAATTATCAATTGCATCATTCTTTTGCTGGGAGACTAGACAACACTGAAAATAACGAAATATTCAAGAGTTGTATGATAACTGTATCATAATTGTATTTGAATTGTATCATATACATCAATGCCTAAAACATAATTGTAATATACTTGTATCACAATTGTATCTAACTTGTATACGGTACATTAGTATCCAAAAATAATACCAGATACACACACCACACACATATATATATAATTATCATATATTTGTGATACAAACTATGGAATTCATTACGAACTCACAACTGCTCGTAACAGTATACAATGAAAATTTTAACGACCCGGCCGGTCGCTTTGAGAATTATAGCCTCGTTTCCCCGTTTACTGCTCATTTTGTACTTTATAGCTGTTTTGTGACTTGCCGGGGTAGTCGGTTCAAGTACTATAGGTTTTCAGAATGAAATGAGACACTTAGCCTTATGGCTGAAAGCTTAAGTTCAAATGGTTGACCAGACGTTGATTTATGTGTAAACGACTCCAGAATGGAGTTTTGATGGTTTTGTTAGCTTTGTTGGGTAATTTTGGACTTAGGAGCGTGTCCGGATTGTGATTTGGAGTTCTGTAGTGGAATTAGGCTTGAAATAGTGATAGATGGATTTTTGGAATGTTTGACCGGGAGTAGACTTTTTGATATCTGGGTCCGATTCCGATTCCAGAAGTTAGAGTAGGTCCGTAATGTCATTTGTGACTTGTGTGCAAAATTTGGGGTCAATCGGACATGATTTGACAAGTTTCGGCATCGTTTGTAGAAGTTGGAATTTGTTTGTTTCAATAAGCTTGAATTAGGGTGCGATTCGTATTTTTGAAGTTGTTTGATGTGATTTGAGGGCTCGACTAAGTTCGTATCGTATTTTTACACTTGGTTATATGTTTGGTTGAGGTCTCGGGGGCCTTGGGTTGATTTCGGATGGTTAGTGGATTAAAAGTTGAAGTTGAGAGATTGGTGAAGACTGGGTTCTGCTGGTGTAACCGCTCTTGCGGAGTTTTGATAGCAGGCGCGGACTGGAACGTGCAAGTGCGAGTTTGGAAGGGAAAGTGCAGGTGGCCGCAGGTGCGAGGCAATTGCCACACCTGCGCGACTGCAGATGCGGCAGGGGGACCGCCGAAGCAAAATTGGGCAGGTGAGCTTGGACCGTAGAAGCGGCTTAGATGCTCGCAAGAGCGAGTCCGCTGAAGCGGAGTTAGGGATCGCAGGAGCAGAAGGAGATGCAGATGCGGGTGAGAGGTCGCTTCTGCGACGCAACAGAAGCGCTTAAGTTTTCGCAGAAGCGGAAGTGCTGGCAGAACACTTAAATACAAGGGTTCGTAATTTTGCTTCATTTTAAACATTTTGAGCTCGAGTTTTGGCTATTCTTGAGAGGGTTTTTGAGGGGATTCTTGAGGTAAGTCCCTTGTGCTCATGTTTGATCAATAATCTTGCTTCCCCATTGATTTTACCACCTAGTTGGTGTGTATTTAAGGTGTAAATTTGGAGTTTGAGGCTGGGAAAGTGGAGAGTTTGATTTGGGGATTTCGGTGACGATTTGGTATCAGATTTTGATAAATTTGGTATGGTTGGATTCGTGGTGGAATATGTTTTCGCGTTTTGTAACTTTTATCAAATTTTGAGATGTGGTCCTAGAGGCCGGCTTTTGAGTCGATTTTTGACTTTTGCTTAATTGCTTAACATTTTCTTATGGGGTTGAGCCCTTTAGCCTGTATTGATTATACCGAATTGTTTATGGCCAGATTTGAGGCATTTGGAGGCCGTTTCATGAGGCAAGGGTCTGTTGGTGTATAGATTTGCTCGGATTGAGGTAAGTAACAGTTCTAAATTTGGTTCTAAAGGTATGAAACCCTAGATTATGTTTACTGTGATTGGTTTTAAGGTGACGCGCATGCTAGGTGATTGGCGTGTGGGTGTGCACCGTAGGAATTGTGACTTGGTCAATTTCGTGGAACCGTGTAATTGAATAATTTGTTGTTTTCCATAAATTTTCCACGTATTAGAGAAATTGAACTGCAAATCATGTTAGAAATCATGTTTTGACCATGTGTTGACACTATAGGGACCCACAAAAGTCGTGTACATATTGAATTATCTGCTAAATCGCTATTTTGTAATCAGTCATAGTTTACTTGCATATTACATCTCAGTCTCTATTGTTCATTATTAATGCATTATGTCATTACTGTTTGGGCTGCTTATCATGATTTCGGAGAGCCCAAGATTCTGGAGAGGTTGATTATCGAGTAAGGCTGAGGGCCTGATTGTGAGGATATTTATGAGATCGGGCTGCACGCCACAACATGTTTCATTGATATATGCCATGATTGGCTTGTTATAGCGCTTGGGCTGAAGGAGCCCCTCCGGAGTCTGTTCACACCCCTAGTGAGTGCAGGTACCTACTGAGTGCTGAGTGATTAAGAGGAATGAATGACTGTGAGTAAAGAGTGATTGTGAGGTTGGAGTGAATGGGAGGACTGAGTGACTGTTGCTCTGAGAGGATGCATTAACTTCATTATTGTTGAATTTTAGCTGTCATATATCGCTATCTTGAAATTTCTGAGAGATATTATCTTCCGTTTCAGTTGAACTTGGCATGAATTAACTGTTTGGCCTTAATTGCCGAACTTGAAAGCATGCCTACCTTACTATGTTGAAATTACTGTAATTGAACTTTAGCTGTGAAGCTCGTCACTACTTTTAGTTCTTTATTTAGTATTGTTACTTACTGAGTTGGTTGTACTCACGATACACCCTGCACTTCGTGTGTAGATCCAGGTGTTTCCGGACACGGTGGGCGTTGATTTCAGCGCACAATTGATCTTCTAAAGATTCCAAGGTAGTTGCCCGGCGTTTTGTAGACCTTGTCTCTCATTCCTTATCTTCCCGCTTATTGTATTTAGTTTCAGACTATCATAGACAGTATTTTTCCAGACTTGTGATGTATAGATGCTCATGTACTTGGTGACACCCCGATAGTTGGGAGCTTCCGCATAGTGTTTTGGGTTTTTATCCTTGTTTATGAGAACTTTAACTATTTAAACTGCTTTAAAATTATTTTTGGTTAAAGGTGTTGGAATTATTTCGTAATGTCAGCTTGCCTAATACCACGTTAAGCGCCTATCACGTCAGGTTAGGATTTTGGGTCGTGACAAGTTGGTATCAGAGCCTAGGTTACATAGGTCTCACGAGTCATGAACAGGTTTAGTAGAATGTTGCGGATCGTTATAGAGATGTCTGTACTTATCTTCGAGAGGCTGTCGAACCCTTAGGAAACTTCACATTCTTGTATTCTTGTCATGCGGATTTGTTGATTCTGGTAACTAAACGTTTTTATTCTTATCTCTCATAGATAGTGAGGACACGTGCTACCGGGCAAGACGGACAACCACCAGTACCACCAGCTAGGGCCACGAAAGGCCGAGGTCGCGATAGGGGCCGTAGTAGCGGCAAAGGTGCAGCTCGTACAGCAACTAGGGAAGCTCCTATAGATCTGCCAATAGGGCCAACTCAGGCACCAACTGTGCCCATTGTGATTCCCGACCTTCAAGAGGCTTTGGCTCAGATTCTGACTGTTTGCACGGGCCTTGCTCAGGTGGTTTCGGCTCAAGCCGCACCAGCCACTTCTCAGGCCGGGGAGGTACTCATATGCCCGTCGCCTGTACTCCAAAACAGGTGATGTAGGGACTCCAGACACTGGAGGGTACTACCAGCCCAGCCGGTTGCAGCTGCTCAAGCCCAGGTAGTCCCTGTTATGACTGATGATGAGTAGAGGACTGGTCTCCTTCACTACTTTTCAGCTCACTGGGGCTGCCTTGAGATGGTGGGAGGCTTATGAGAGGCGCAAGACGGTCGATGCAACACCATTCTCCATTCTCTTCTTGGAGAAGTTCGTGCCGCAGTCTTGCATGGATGAGCTGCGTAGACAGTTTGAGCAGTTACGATAGGAGGGCATGTCCGTGATGCAGTACGAGATGAGGTTTTCTGAGTTGGCTCGTCACACAGCTTGGCTAGTTCCCACTGATAGAGAGAGGATTGTGAGGTTTATTGATGGCATCACATATCATCTGCTGCTGCTTATGAATTGGGAGAGGGTGTCTGGTGCTACTTTTGACGAGGCGGTTGACATTGCTCGGCAGATAGAGATGGTCTGTAGCCAGGGGCGTGGAGAGGGGAGGCCAAGAGGCCTTGCGGATCGGGTGGTGTCAGCGGTGTTCCTTCTGGAGGTCAGTTCTACCATGGTAGGGGTCATCCTTACAGGCACGCTCAGACGGCTCATCCAGTTCACCGTGGTCCATCATCCAGCCATGGTTCATACAATACTCATCAGGTTCAGTTATCTCTCAGTGTCGTTCCAGCCTAGAGTCGTCCCGTGCTCCTTCAGTTCAAGGTTTATCTGCACCGGGTGCTTCTAGTGGTTATTCGGGTTCTTGGGGTCTGATTTAGTCCCCACCACCTCCAGCACCGAGGAGTTGCTTCGAGTGCGGGAAGTTTGGGCATATGTGGAGGTAGTGTCCTCGTTGCCCGGGAGGTCCAATGTAGCAGAGGAGTCAGGCTGTGACTTTAGCACCAGTTACTTCACCACCCGCCCAGCCAGCTTAGGGTGGGGCTCAGTCAGCTAGAGGTCGCCCAAGAGGAGGAGGCCGATCAGGTGGAGGTCAGGCTTGATCCTATGTTATTCTTGCCAGTCATGATGTTATTGCTTCCGATGCAGTGATCACAAGTATTGTCTCAGTATGCCACAGGGATACCTCTTTATTATTTGACCCTGGTTCACTTATTCGTATGTATCATCGTATTTTTCTCATTATTTGGATATGCCCCACGAGTCCTTAGTTTCATCTGTTCATGTATTTATGCTAGTGGGCGATACTATTATTGTGGACCGTGTATATCGATCGTGTGTAGTGACTATAGGGGGATTAGAGACTAGAGTTGATCTCTTATTGCTTAGTATGGTGGATTTTGATGTGATCTTGGGTGTGGGTTGGTTGTCTCCTTGTTATGCTATTCTGGATTGTCATGCTAAGACCGTGACGTTGGCGATGCCGGGGCTGCCAAGGTTTGAGTGGAGAGGTTCTCTAGACTATGTTCCCAGCAGAGTGATTTCATATTTGAATGCCCAGCGGATGGTTGGGAAGGGTTGCTTATCTTATTTGGCCTTTTGTGAGGGATGTTGGTGGTGATACTCCTACTATTAATTATGTTTCTGTGGTGCGAGATTTTTCGGATGTGTTTCCGGCAGACTTCCCGAGCATGCCGCCCAATAGGGATATTGACTTTGGTATTGTCTTGGTGCCGAGAACTCAGCCCATTTCTATTCCACCGTATTGTATGGCACCGGTTGAGTTGAAGGAATTGAAGGAGCAACTTCAGGAACTTCTTGATAAGGGGTTTATTAGGTCTAGTGTGTCGCCTTGCGGTGCACCGGTTCTGTTTTTAAAGAAGAAAGATGGTATTGCATGGATGTGCATTGATTAGAGGCTGTTGAACAAAGTTACAATCAAGAACAAGTATCCTTTGCCGCGTATTGATGATCTATTTGACCAGCTTCAAAGAGCGAGGGTGTTCTCTAAGATTTTCTTGAGGTCTGGGTATCACCAGTTGAAGATTCGGGACTCGGATATTCTAAAGATAGCATTTGGGACCCGTTATGGTCATTATGAGTTGCTCGTGATGTCTTTTAGCCTAACCAACGCCCCAACAACATTCATGCATCTGATGAACAATGTATTTCAGCTTTATCTTGACTCGTTTGTCATAGTGTTCCTTGATAATATCCTGGTGTACTCTCGTAGCCAGGAGGAGCACGCCCAACATTTCAGAATTGTGTTGCAGTTGTTGAAGGAGGAGAAACTTTATGCTAAGTTCTCCAAATGTGAGTTTTGGCTTAGTTTAGTGGCGTTATTTGGGCACGTGGTGTCCATTGAGGGGATTCAGGTGGATCCGAAGAAGATAGAGGCAGTTCAGAGTTAGCCCAAACCATCCTCAGATATGAAGATTCGGAGCCTTCTCGGCTTGATCGGTTATTATCGTCGCTCATCGAGGGTTTCTCATCTATTGCATCACTTTTGACGAAATCAACCCAGAAGGGTGCTATTTTCAGGTGGTCGGATGAGTGTGAGGAGAGCTTTCAGAAGCTCAAGATTGCCTTGACCACAACTCCAGTTCTAGTTTTGCCTTCAGCTTCATGCTCTTATACAGTGTATTGTGTTGCTTCTCGGATCGGTATTGGATGTGTCTTGATGCAGGAGGGTAGAGTGATTGCGTATGCTTCACGGAAGTTGAAGACTCATGAGAAAAACTACCCTGTCCATGATTTGGAGTTAGTTGCCGTCGTTCATGCATTGAAGATTTGGAGGCATTATCTCTATGGTGTGTCTTATGAGGTGTTTATAGATCATCGGAGTCTCCAACACTTGTTCAAATAGAAGGATCTAAATTTGAGGCAGCGGAGATGGTTGGAGCTGCTAAAGGACTATGATATCACTATTCTATAACATCCCGAGAAGGCCAATGTGGTGGCTGATGCCTTGAGTAGAAAGGCAGTGAGCATGGGTAGCCTTGCATTCATTCCTGTCGGTGAGAGACCTCTTGCAGTTGATGTTTAGGCCTTGACCAACCAGTTCGCGAGATTAGATGTCTCAAAGCCAAGTCGGGTTCTAGCTTGTGTGGTATTTCGGTCTTCCTTATATGATCGCATCAGAGAGTGCCAATATGATGATCCTCATTTGCTTGTCCTTAAGGACACAGTTCAGCACGGTGATGTTAGAGATGTTACTATTGCAGATGATGGGGTATTGAGGATGCAAGATCAGATTTGTCTGCCTAATGTGGATGGGCTACGTGAGTTGATTCTTGAGGAGGCCCACAGTTCGTGGTATTCCATTCATCCAAGTTTCACAAAGATGTATCAGGACTTGAGGCTGCATTATTAGTGGAGAAAAAGAAGGATATGGTGGGGTTTGAAGCTCGGTGCCTCAACTGTCAATAGGTAAAGTACGAGCATCAGAGACCGGGTGGATTGTTTCAGAGGATAGAGATTCCAGAGTGGAAATGGGAGCGGATCACCATGTATTTTGTAGTTGGGCTCCCACGGACGTCGAGGAAGTACGATGCTATTTGGGTGATTATGGATCGGCTGACCAAGTCCGCGCACTTCATTCCAGTTGGTACTACCTATTCTTCAGAGCAATTGGCTGAGATTTACATCCGAGGGATTGTTTGCCTTCACGGTGTGCCAGTGTCCATCATTTCAGATCGGGGCACACAGTTTACATCATAGTTTTGGAGA
The DNA here is from genome assembly GCA_002018475.1 of Nicotiana obtusifolia. Classification (NCBI taxonomy): domain Eukaryota; kingdom Viridiplantae; phylum Streptophyta; class Magnoliopsida; order Solanales; family Solanaceae; genus Nicotiana; species Nicotiana obtusifolia. The sequence goes on from MCJB01016403.1 coordinate 26,443, forward strand.
GCCGTGCAGCGAGAGTTGGGCACCCAGGTTGAGTAAAGCACAACATTTCACCCTCAAAAGGACAGACAATCCGAGAGCACTACTCAGATACTGAAGGACATGCTACGCGCTTGTGTCATTGATTTCAGGGGTTCATAGGATCAATTTCTGCCGCTCGTGGAGTTTGCCTGCAACAACAGCTACCCGTCGAGCATTCAGATGGCTCCGTATGAGGCTTTGTATGGGAGATGGTGTAGATCTCCAGTGGTTTGGTTTGAGCCGGGTAAGGCTAGGCTATTGGGTACTGACTTGGTTCAGGATGCTTTCGACAAGGCTAAATCGATTCAGGATTGGCTTTGGACGGCGCAGTCTAGACAGAAGAGTTATGCCGATAGGAAGGTCCGTGATGTTGCTTATATGGTTGCGAAGAAGTTTCTGCTCAAGTTTTCAACCATGAAGGGTGTTATGAGGTTCGAGAAGAAGTGCAAGTTGAGCCCCTGGTATATTTAGCCGTTTGAGGTACTTTAGAGGATTAGAGAGGTGGCTTACAAGCTTGCCTTGCCACCTAGTTTGTCGAGTGTGCATCCAGTATTTCATGTTTCTGTGCTCCGGAAGTATGTCGGCGATCCGTCTCATGTTTTGGATTTCAGCGCACTTGAGTTGGATGGTGATCTGACTTATGATGTGTAGCCGGCGGTCATTTGGATTGGCAGGTTCAAAAGTTGATGTCAAAGGACATAGCTTCGGTGAAGGTGCAGTGGAGAGGTCAGCCGGTTGAGGAGGCTACTTGGGAGACCAAGCGCCGAGTGTCGAGTTCCAAGTGATTGAGAGGAATGAGTGACTGTGAGTAAAGAATGATTGTGAGGTTGGAATGAATGGGAGGACTGAGTAACTGTTGCTCTAAGAGGATGCATTGACTTCATTATTGTTGCATTTTAGCTGTCATATATCGCTCTGTCCTGAAATTTCTGAGAAATATTATCTTCCGTTTCAGTTGAACTTGTCATGGATTAACTGTTTTGGCCTTAATTGCCGAACGTGAAAGCATGCCTACCTTACTATGTTGAAATTACTGTAATTGAACTTTAGCTGTGAAGCTCGTCACTACTTTCAGTTCTTTATTTAGTATTGTTACTTATTGAGTTGGTTGTACTTGCGCTACACCCTGCACTTCGTGCGTAGATCCAGTTGACGCGGTGGGTGTTGATTTCATCGCACCATTGATCTTTTGGAGATTCCAAGGTAACTGCCCGGTGTTTCGCAGACCTTGTCTCTCATTTCCTATCTTCTCGCTTATTGTATTTAGTTTTAGACTATCATATACAGTATTTTTCCAGACTTGTGATGTATAGATGCTAATGTACACGGTGACACCCCGATAGTTGGGATCTTCCGCGTTGTGTTATAGGTTACTATCCTTGTTTATGAGAACTTTTATTATTTAAACTTCTTTAATTCATTTTCTGTTAAAGGTGTTGGAATTATTTCGTAATGTCGGCTTGCCTAGTACCACGTTAGGCGCTATCACAATAGGTTAGGATTTTTGGTCGTGACAAATATACAATTATTATACATTTGTAATATAATTCCTTCAGCAATTATGATACATATACAATTATAATACAATCGCGATACATTTTTGAAAAATTGTGATACAATTATGATCTTCATCTTCTTCAAGTTTCAATCACAACTCTACACTAGAAATCTAATATAATCATATTAATGATTGTATTAGTATTGTATCAAGTATTATGTTGGGTATTGATGTACCATATATACGTCACATACAATAAAGATTTTAGAAAGAAAGAAAACAAGATTCAAAACTTATCCACAGCCTGATTCTGGAGCAATATTCTGAATTTCGTCTCCATTCTATCAATAAGAAATAGAGATTTTGGGTGATTAGTAAGTAGGAGAGAAATTCGTTAAAAACCTTTGGAAAAGGAAAAAGAATCAGAAATTATGGAGGGGGGGGGGGGGT
>MCJB01016403.1:28438-99010 GCA_002018475.1 Nicotiana obtusifolia
GGGGGGGGGGGGGGGGTTATAAAAATAAAAGAGAGATTTTGGGTGATTATTAAGAAAGAGAGAAAATATTTTTGACATCATTTGGAAAAGAAATAGAATCTTAAATGTAGGAGGGTTATTGGAAATGGGTGTGGATGTCGTGTAACTGACGGGCTAAAATTAAGGGATCTTGAATTTTTTTCTTTTCTATGGTTTTATATATAACTTGTAAATATATATATATAAAGCAATTAATAAGGACCCTAAATAAAGGTGGTAAATAAGTATAGTTAGGTAAAAATCCCTTGTTTGTTCATCCTTAATATACTGTACTTGGCCCAATAGTTCGCCAGGATAATTGTTCCACAAACTAATAGACCAAGCGAATATAGGAACTTTTTCGTAGATATACGAAAATTTGAACTTGTTACTCAATTTATCTAAGTTTTTTTTATTTTGCAAAGAGTAATTCAAGTTTTTAATTTACAAAATATATACAAATTCAGTCAAAAATCTATAATTTATCTATAACTTAAATATAATTTTTTGGTATAGAATGCGGTCAAAAACTAAAATTCACATGTAATTTCTACACAACTTTTGTATACAATTATGTTAGTTGTATATATTTGTATGTCATTTGTATACCTGAAATATAAAATATATATAATTTATTTATGTCTTCTTCTTCTTCAAGTTTCAACTTGAAATTCTAACAAAAACTACCTCGAATTTTCACCAAATTTTCTCAAAAATTGAGTGTTTAACCCAAAAAAAATTGTATTTTAGGTCAAAGCAAATAAAAAAATAATTAGGGTTTCTACCAACTAATTTACTCCACTTTTTCAAATATAATTGATATGAATAAGGAATAACAATAAGAAAAAATTAAACTGAGAGAATAAGGAAGTAGAAATCATATTGATGATTGTCAATTTCTTCTGGTGGGAAAGAATAATTTTTTCAATAATAGAGAACAATAAGAATTTTGGTAATTCACAATATAACTTAATAGATTTTTCGATAGGGATACAAATTATAAAAGGGGGTTTAAATAATATTATAATTTGTAACTGTTTGCCTAGTTTAGCTCCCGCCCATTATTAATATTTATTACATTAATTGTCGTTACATGGTTGATTTTTACTGGTTGAGATAATGGTAGTAAATTACGTGTAATTTGGGATTTGATTGATCCTTTCCTTATTTGCAGTAATTAATGATATTGATTACCAGTCCCGTGGCTGCTCTTGTGTGATTAACACCGAGGCTAACAAGTATGGTGTTCATGCTAACAATCCTGAGGGTGTTGCTCTTGTCCTCTAAACGTATCATTCATTTTTGTCGTATTAACTCCCATGATACCTGTCGTTATGGCATGAATTCATGTGGCGAGTTTATTTTCCACTAATATAGATAGTCCTCCCACTTTCTGAATACTCTCAACGGAATATTCTGAAAGTGAAGAGTTTATTGGCGAAAATATCTTGCTGCCCTTCTCGAGATCATTATGACGTGCTGCAGAAGTGAAGAGACCTGCGTCTCTTCCATTTAATGCTCGAGACACGTGTCTTACTATAATTGGCTCTAAAAATTGCATAGGTTTCTAGGCACACATGGCTCTATCAGTTTGATGTGACAATCCATTATGACGGTTCATGATGACGTATTTTCATATAAATACAGAACCATTGACCCTCAAAAATTTCTTCTACTCTTTTTCATCTTTGCCTTCTTCTTCAAACCCTCTCAAGAAGTCTCCATCCATGCTTTCAACTTCTTTAGGACTTCAAAATTTTCAACCCCTATTGCAACTACTGCTCCTCCTTGTCGTTCTATCATAGTTTGACGACCCGATAGGTCATTTTGAATATTAGCTCTCTTTTCTTTGTTATTAGACCTACCCTAACTTTATTTGATGATTTACGACTTGCGTGCGTAATTCGTTTTATTTTTCGGAAAGCTTATATGTAAAATTTTAAAGGAAATGTGATTTTAGGCTTTAAAATAAATTGAGTTGACCACGTTCAGTGTTTTTGGTAAACGACCTCGGATTAGAGTTTCCACAATTCCAGTAGGTTCGCATGATATTTTTGGATTTGTACGCATGTTTGTTTGGGGTCCCGGGTGACACGAGGCCAATTCGGCACATTATGTGAAAAATTAGAAAAATGAGTTTCAAAGTGAAAAACCTTGAGTTTTGATGATCGATTCTTGATATTTGATGTTATTTTGATGATTTAAGATAGAGGGAAAGTTCTTACGATGTTATTACACTTGTATGAATGTTCAGGTTGGATCCTGACGGGCTCGGGTGAGTTTCAGATACGTTTTGGGATGTTTGGACTGCTGATGCAGCACCTGACGTGTTGAGGTTGCAATTCTCGCATTTGCGAAGACCTGCTCACAATTGCAAGCCTCGCATTGCAATGTCAAGCTTGCAAACAAGAAGATGGGCTGGGCAGGCAAGCTTCTTAATTGCGAAGCAGTGGTCGCATCTGCGATTAGCTGGGTTTCGCTTTTGCGATCAAAATGTCGGTTTTGCAACATGGGGGCTGGAGTAGAGGGCTTCGCAAATGGAAGCCAAGGCCACTTCTGAGATAGGTGGGACTTCACAAATGTGACATTAGGGGGCACAGAGGCTGTTTTCTTTTGCGAAAAGTTGTTCGCTTTTGCGAACATTGCAATTGTGCAACTAGGTTAAAGTTGAGAATTTCGGGACTCAGCTCATTTTACACCATTTTTCAACCATAAACTCCATAGAGGCTATTTGTGGAGAGCATTTACTTCCCAAATTCATTGTTAAGAAACTTTAACTTGTTTTCAATCTATTTCAATTACTTTTTATGAATTTTATCATTAAATCTATGAATTTCAAAGTAAAAATTGGGGGTGTTGGGTAGAATTTCGGGATTTTATAAAAATTAAGATTTGGACCTCAAATTGAGGTCGAATTTAGAAACAAATCACATATCTTGGATCGGGGGTGAATGGGTAGTTGGGATTTGGTCCAAATTGCGGATTTTCGACCATGTTGGTTTTGTGTTGTTGTCCTCTGTTATTCTCTAACTATTTTCAGGAAGGTGATTAGTTTGTTGGCATCCTGGCAAGTCATCCATACAATACCCGATCAAAGCGCCAAACAATAATGGTTAGCAAGGAAACAGACACTGCAGTTGTAGACCCGCCGAGAGAGATTGTTAAGTCAGAATCGGAATTGCAAGAGGAAGTCCGGAGGTTGAAACATCAGATGGCAGAAATGTATCAGGCATGGGTTAAGGGACACCCTCCACCCTCGTTCCCCACCAACTACACATAAAACCCTCTTTCCATTCCACCACTTTCTCAATCCTAGATGGCCAATATCATTGGTCTTTCCCCACAACACGCACCTGGTTTCATCCCTTACCACAATTGCCCTGGCACTTTAGCCCAAACTTTTCATGCTCCACCAGTCAAAACAACCTCATACCCTGCTCCAACATCTGCTCCTATTTTTGTATCCCCCCTACAAGCTACCCTCCACCGATCCTCTAGTGAGCCCGCATTCCCCGCCCCAGATGCCCTTTACCATGCACCGGAGCCCACTTTCAAAGTCCCAGACCCTTACTCCTACACCCACCAATTTGAGTCTCATGTCGACACTGACAAACCGCCCAAGAACGCAGAGCAGGACGAGATGTTTAGGAAACTATAGAGTCTCGAGAAATCATTGAGAAATATGCAAGGGTTGGGGAACCAGGTGAGTGTGGCCTATAAGGATTTATGTTTGTTTCCTGATGTCCAACTACCTGCCGGGTTCAAGATGCCCAAGTTCGACTTGTATGATGGACATGGGGATCCTGTTGCCCATCTAAGGGGTTATTGTAGCAAAATGAGAGGCGCCAGAGGAAAAGATTAATTACTAATGGCCTACTTCAACCAAAGTCTGAGTGGAACAGCTTTAGAATGGTACACCCGCCAGAACGTTAACAGGTGGTACACTTGGGACGATATGGCCCAGGCCTTCACCCGACATTTCCAATACAATATAGATATTGTTCCAGACCACCTATCTCTGACGAAGGTGGAAAAGAAACCCGGTGAAAGCTTTAGAGAATATGGGTTCCGATGGAGGGAGCAAGCTGCACGAGTCAACCCTCCGATGGAAGAAGACGAGATGGTTAAGTACTTCCTCCAAGCCTTGGAGCCTACTTACTATGGACATTTGATCTCAGCCATTGGTAAATCTTTCAATGATGTGGTAAAGATGGGAGAAATGGTGGATTCGAGTAAGATCATGAGTTATTCTGCTATAAAGCAACCATCCAGGCAATTCAAAGTGGTACCGAAAGTTTGCTAGGCAAAAAGAAGAAGGAAGATGTCGCTATGGTTGTCTCCGGATTATGGCAGGGCCAGAGGGGTTCACCTCACCAGTTTACCCATCCTCGACCTCGACCTCAAACTTACAACCAAGCTCCATGTAATACCCCTCAACATTACTTTTCCCCGCCAAGCCCCCAAGATTTAGCCAGATCATCCCAATATTTTGTCCACCATGCACAGTCATATGCTAAATCCCCTCCTTACCCACAATGGCGTGCCCCTATCCCACAGAATACCTACCCAGCTCCACAAAATGCCTACCCATCTCCACAACCTTACCAAAACCCCAATTGTCCACACTTTCGACCAAAACCAGAGTATAGGAGAGAAAGGCAACAGCGGAAACAAACTTTTACCCCGCTTGGAGAATCCTATGCCAGTCTATTCCAAAGGTTAAGACAGTTGGACGTCTTGAGACCAATTGAGTCAAAAATACCAAACCCCCCTCCAAAGATCCTTGATTATTCCCTAACATGTGCCTATTTTCTGATGCTCCAGGCCATGACATAGAGAAGTGTTGGAATTTAAAACGGGCGATCCAGGAACTCATTAATACAAACCAAATCGTAGTCCAAAGCCCAGACAGTCCAAACATCAACCAGAACCCTCTGCCTGCCCATGAAGAGACACATATGATTGAAGTAGTTTACAAGGACGGGGAACCCAAGAAGTCTTATAAATCCGTCATGATGATTCGGGCCAGTGAAAACAATTTGGTTAAAGATCCAGATTCCACCAAAGCAAAGCCTGTGACAGTTGAAGGGGCGACAGAAAAGCCGAGCCCGCTCAATTTGAAACCACCGGTGTTGGTCGTGAAAGGGATGTCAAAGGATATTGTGGCAAGTCCAGAAAGCTCAAAAGTGGTTGTGCCGGGGATTCCAAGTAAGCCTGTCCTAGTTGTGAAAGGGGATCCTATTACCCCTATCATCATTAAACCAGTAACCCAACTGTTGGTGGTTGATACCAAGGCTGTTCCGTGGAACTACAAATGAGTGATAGTGACATACAGAGGAATAGAAGTAGAGGAAGAAGTTAATGAAACCGGAGGATTGACTCGGTCCGGGAGATGTTTTGCTCCAGAGGAGTTAAAGAAAGTCAAGCCATCCAAAGATAGCCAAACGCCAATAAAGAAATCGGTTACCGAGGAAGAGGCTGAGGAGTTCTTGAAGAAGATGAAAGGGCAGGATTATTCCATTATAGAGCAGTTAAGGAAAACATCAGCTCAGATTTCTCTTTTGTCTTTGCTGATACACTCAGATGAACATCGCAGGGTCTTAATGAAGATTTAAATGAGGCACATGTTCCTGATAAGATCACAGTGAACCACTTGGAAAAGATAGCTGGCAAGATTTTCGAAGCAAACAGGATCACTTTCTCGGATGATGAAGTTCCTATCAAGGGTACAGAACACAACCGAGCACTTTATCTCACAGTGAAGTGCGAAGATGCTGTTGTCTCGAGGGTTTTGGTTGACAATGGCTCTAGTGCAAATATTTTTCCTTTGTCTACTCTGCAAAAACTGAAGATTGGCACCGAAAGGATCCGCTTGAACAGTGTGTGCATTCGAGGCTTTGATGGGGGAGGTAAAGATTCCTTTGGAGACATAACGCTCGAATTGTCAATAGGGCCAGTTGAGTTTACCATGGAATTCCAAGTGTTAGATGTGGCCGTCTCCTACAATCTGTTGTTGGGAAGGCCTTGGATACATGCTGCTAAGGCAGTCCCGTCCTCTCTGTCAGCTTGCAATGACACAATTGTTCCGTTTGTTTAAGCTGAAGATAATAAGGGACCCTGGGTCTTTCTAACTTTTGAAACAGTATCTGTTGATAAGATCACTGAAGGAAAATGCATTCCGGGTCCCAAGTTATCCTCTGCATCTGTCATGGTTGCGAATGAAATGTTGAAGAATGGTTTTGTGCCGGGCAAGGGTCTGGGATCATCTCTGCAAGGTATTGTGCATCCAATATGCCCCAATGGGAATTATGGTACGTTTGGTTTGGGATTCACGCCCACAGAAGAGGACATGAAAAGGTTTAAGAATCCAAAATAGAAGGTATGGTCACTCTCCAAGCCAATCCCACACATCTCCAAGTCTGTTGTCAAACCAGGAGCCGAAAAACGTCCAACCTCCTTAATCCCAGAACCTGTGTTCAATATTGATGAAGAGATGGTCAAGGGGTTCCAAAGACTTTTCAAAAAGGTCAACATGGTAGAGGTTGGTGAAGGCTCTAGTAAAGCAGATGTGCAGTTTGTTGGACCGAATGTGAAGCTTTGCAATTGGGAAGTTACTCCTCTCCCCACTAGGAAGGAGTTTTGCTAATTTGCTTTATTTCCTTTCCTGTTATCTAGGTCATTCCAGGGTTGTAATCCGGATCTTTCTTTTTAAGTCTCGCTTATTCTGATGTTCAAACCTTTCTATCCTTTATTTTCAATGAATTGCAATTTCCCGTTTTCCATTATTCTTAATAGAGCTTTATTTTGTTTTGTTTCTTTTGTACAGTTCTTTTTTATGCTGGTTGCAGTGACATGACGTGCATGAGGAATTTTCAGCCGAGTCCTAAAAGAAAATTTAATTCTGAAATAACAATCCAAGAAGTAGAATATGATGATGAAGTAGAATATGATGAAGAAGCAGCATTTGAGCAAATCAGTAAAGAGCTAAAACAATTTGAAGAAAAACCGAAACCGAATCTAAGTGAGACTGAAGCAATCAATTTAGGGGACCAGGATGATGTTAGGGAAACCAAGATAAGTGTGCATCTAGAACCACAAGTGAAGGAAGATATAATCAAAACATTGTTTGAGTACAAAGATGTCTTTGCCTGGTCGTATGACAAGATGCCGGGTTTGAGCACTAATCTGGTAGTCCATAAATTGTCGACCGATCCAGCATGTCCCCCCGTCAAGCAAAAGTTGCGAAAGTTCAAGCCCGATATGAGTGTGAAGATCAAAGAAAAAATCACAAAGCAACTTACTGCAAAGGTCATCCGGGTCACTCGATATCCCATTTGGTTAGCCAATGTTGTGCCAGTACCAAAGAAGGATGGTAAAACTAGGGTCTGTGTTGATTACCGTGACCTCAACAAAGCAAGCCCAAAGGATGATTTTCCATTTCCGAACATTCACATTCTGATCGATAATTGTGCCAAGCATGAAATTGGATCTTTTGTGGACTGTTACGCAGGATATCATCAGATGTTGATGGACGAGGAAGATGCAGAAAATACAGCATTCATCACGCCATGGGAAACGTACTATTATCGGGTAATGCCATTTGGTTTGAAGAATGCTGGGGGAACTTACATGAGGGCAATGACCACCATGTTTCATGACATGATACATAAAGAGATCAAGGTTTATGTAGATGATGTGATCATAAAGTCAAAGAAGCAGTCTGACCATGTCAAAGATTTGAGAAAATTTTTCCAAAGGCACCGCAGGTACAATCTCAAGCTCAATCCAGCAAAATGTGCATTTGGTGTCCCATCCGGTAAACTGTTGGGATTCGTAGTTAGTCGACGCAGTATTGAGTTAGATCCGTCAAAGATCAAAGCCATTCAAGAATTACCGCTGCCAAAGAACAAAACAGAGGTGATGAGCCTACTTGGAAGGTTAAATTACATCAGCAGGTTTATTGCTCAGCTCACGACAACCTGTGAGCCCATCTTTAAGATGCCGTAGTCAAGTGGACTGACGAGTGTCAAGAAGCCTTTGATAAAATCAAGAGGTACCTATCGAACCCACCGGTGTTGGTCCCACCAGAGCCTGGAAGACCTTTAATTCTTTATTTGACAGTCTTGGACAATTCTTTTGGTTGCGTGTTGGGTCAACATGATATCACGGGAAAGAAGGAGCAAGCAATCTATTATCTCAGTAAGAAGTTCACTCCCTATGAAGCTAAGTACACACTGCTTGAGAGGACATGTTGCGCCTTGACTTGGGTGGAACAAAAGTTGAAGCATTATCTGTCCTCCCACACTACTTATCTCATTTCTCGCATGGATCCTCTGAAGTACATCTTTCAGAAGCCTATGCCCACGGGAAGACTTGCAAAGTGGCATATTTTACTAACAGAGGTTGATATTATCAATGTAACTCGGACCGCGATGAAAGCCCAAGCCTTGGCTGACCACTTGGCTGAGAATCCGGTAGATGATGAATACGAGCCATTGAAGACTTATTTTCCTAATGAAGAGGCCATGTATGTTGATGAGGTTGACCACGATGAAAAACTAGGTTGGAAACTTTTCTTTGATGGAGCTGCTAATATGAAAGGGGTCGGAATAGGGGCTGTACTTATCTCCGAAGCAGGGCAACACTACCCTGTAACAGCCCAGCTTCGATTTTATTGCACCAACAACATGGCTGAGTACGAAGCATGCATTATGGGTCTGAGGTTAGCTATTGACATGGGGGTCCAGGAGATACTTGTTCTGGGAGACTCAGATCTTTTGGTCCACCAGATTCAAGGAGAATGGGAAACTCGAGATTTGAAGCTCATACCTTACCGGTAGTACTTGCATGATCTTTGTCAACGCTTCAGGTCAGTTGAATTTAGACATATTCCCAGGATTCATAATGAGATTGCTGATGCCTTAGCCACCCTAGCGTCAATGTTACATCATCCAGATAAGATTTATGTCAACCCCATACATATCCAAGTTCGTGATCAACATGCCTATTGTAATGTGGTGGAAGAGGAAATCGATGGCGAGCCTTGGTTCCATGATATCAAGGAATACATCAGGTCAGGGGTGTATCCGGTATATGCTACAAGTGACCAAAAGAGAACCATTCGATGTCTGGCCAATGGATTTTTCCTGAACGGAGGAATTTTGTATAAGAGGACTCTGGATTTAGGACTGTTGAGATGCATAGATGCTAAAGACGCTTCAATTATCATGGCTGAAGTACATTATGGAGTTTGCGAACCACATATGAATGGGTATGTATTGGAAAAAAAGATACTTCGAGCAGGTTATTGTTGGCTCACCATGGAACAGGATTGTATCAGCTTTGTTTGCAAGTGTCACCAATGCCAGGTACACAGTGATTTGATTCATTCTCCCCCATCTGAGTTACACACAATGTCAGCACCTTGGCCCTTTGTTGCTTGGGGCATGGAAGTTATTGGGCCGATTGAGCCGGCAGCGTCAAATGGACATAGGTTTATTCTGGTGGCCATTGATTACTTTATCTAGTGGGTCGAAGTTGTAACCTTCAAATCCGTAACCAAGAAGGCAGTGGTGGATTTTGTTCATTCAAATATCATTTGTCGGTTTGGGATTCCCAAGGTGATCATCACAGACAATGCTGCCAATCTCAACAGTCATTTAATGAAAGAGGTATGCCAACATTTCAAGATTATGCATTGAAACTCCACTCCGTATCGCCCCAAGGCAAATGGAGCTGTTGAGGCTGCAAACAAGAACATAAAGAAAATACTTCGTAAGATGGTTCAGGGTTCTCGGCAATGGCACGAAAAGTTTCCTTTTGCATTATTGGGTTATCGCACTATTGTTCGCACTTCAGTGGGTGCCACTCCTTATCTGCTGGTATATGGAACTTAGGCAGTTATACCTGCGGAAGTTGAGATTCCATCTCTTAGGATCATTGCAGAAGTCAATATTGATGATGACGAGTGGGTCAAAACCCGGCTCGAACAGTTGAGTCTGATTGATGAGAAAAGATTGGCTGCAGTATGTCATGGCCAATTGTATCAGAAGAGAATGGCAAGAGCATACAACAAAAAGGTGCGCCCTCGGAAATTTGAGGTGGGCTAGATGGTATTGAAAAGTATTCTTCCTCATCAGGTGGAAGCTAAAGGAAAATTCGCCCCAAACTGGCATGGACCATTCGTTTTGACGAGAGTGTTGCCTAATGGTGCCTTGCATTTAACAGACATGGAAGGCAAATGCGTAGATATGACTATCAATTCTGATGCGGTTAAGAGGTACTATGTATGATCTCTTTGCTCATTTTCAATTGTATCTTGTACTTGGCATGGTTGAAGTTGAAATGATGAAGGCATTTTATTCCGCTACCCAAACACTTTCATCCTTCGCTACCCTTTTGAGCCTTATTTATTTTCTTTCATATCCCTCTTTTGGAATCAGTAGCAAAAATAAGGAAAAAGAAGAAGAAGAAAAAAAAGAAAAGAAAAGAAAAAAAAAGAAGAAAAAAAACAAAAAAGAAAAAGAAAAGAAAAAGAAAAAGTAGAAAAAAAAAGAAGAGAAAGAGAAAAAAAAAAGAAGTGGGAAGAAACAAACAAACAGGGAAAATGGTTGAACTACGTTCGACCTGATTCCTTTTGAGGATACATAGGCAGCCTTATGGTTCGGTCTCATCAAAACAAAAAAGGACAAATCCCCGCAGACCCCAAAGAAAATGGGGCAGAAGTTTTGAATTCGAAAAAAAATATCTGATTCCAAAAGTTGTAATTTTTACCCTATTTCATCTTGAATTATTTTGAGCCTTCGTGCCACCCTTTCCTTCTAACCTTGTCCAAAAGCCTACATTACGGTCCAAAGAAAGACTTTTCGATCAATCTTTGAGGATGCCGGCTCAAGCAAGATAGAGACATGACTTGCATAAGGGGCAACGCTCCATTCACGAGAGGAGAGAAGCATAAAATGAGAGAGACTTACTGGTGAAAACCCTTACGAGCACCATAAGGCGATGGTGAGTTGAAAAATAAACAACAAGAGTAGCTTGTTGGTAAAAAACTTTCAGGACACTACAAGATAAGTGGGCTCGCAACTTTACAGATAAATGGGATCAATGAAAGGTCGGTCCTCGAGGTATGGACTTATTCCATGAGCTGAATATGATTGGTCGGAAGGATTAGGCTGATCAATCCGAAATGCATGTCATGATCATTGGAGCTGGCTGCTTCCCTCAAATAAGTCTTTCTTTTCTAAATTTCCTTCATATAATCATCTGTGTTCAAAATTTTCGTTAGTTCCTTCTGTCCAAATCGTTACACTTTGTTTTTTGAGTCCATCTTCATGAGTTTCCTTCAAATTAGCCCACGACAAACCAGCAGAAAAGGATTTCAAAGCCTACTACCAGCATCTGAATTGCACAAAGAGGAGTTTGGCCAAGCATATCACAAAGGACATGATTTGGAATGAGTGGTATGCAGATAATTGAAGTTCAGGCAATAAGGCGATTTTTGGGTTTTGAAAAATACAAGGATGCAGCAGCATCCAGAATGAAAATGGAATGCAATAAGTAAGGGTAAGAGATTCAGGTCAGTCAGAGATTTTGTGGTCCGGTCCCGATCAAAGGTCAAACAACTCCTTGCTAGCTCAAAGCAGCTGATCAGAGTGAAGGAATGTTTCCCCAGTAATGATGCCGCAAACTAACTACCGCATTTTCAAACTAACAAGATTTTTTCTGTATGAAACAGGGGCATGATATTTGTCAGTCCACAAGGCCCTCCCATGAAGAAGGCATGGCTCAGGGGCAAGAAGTTTTGTTCAGAATCCTCCAAGAAGAGAGAGTGATTCAGGTAAATTAACTTTCGGTTCTCAGGACCCTCCTGGATAATGAAATTTAATTTTTAGTTCTCAGGACCCTCCTGGATAATGGGATTTAATTTTTAGTTCTCAGGACCCTCCTGTATAATGAGACTTAGCTTTAAATTTCTCCGGACCCACCTGAATAATGGGATTTAATTTTTAGTTTTCAGGACCCTCTTGGATAACGGGATTTAGTTTTTTAAATTTCTCAGGACCCTCCTAGATAATGGGATTTAGTTTTTAAATTTTCAGGACCCTCAAGGATAATGGGATTTAGTTTTTAAATTTTCAGGACCCTCCTGGATAATAGGATTTAGTTTTTAAATTTTCAAGACCCTCCTAGATAATGAGATTTAGTTTTTAAATTTCTCAGGATCCTCTTGGATAATGGGATTTAGTTTTAAATTTTCAGGATCCTCCTCATAATGGGATTTAGTTCTTAAAATTTTCAGGACCCTCTTGGATAATGAGATTTAATTTTTAGTTCTCAGAACCCTCCTGGATAATGGGGTTTAGTTTTTAAATTTTCAGGACCCTCCTGGATAATGGGATTTAATTTTTAGTTCTCAGGACCCTCCTGTATAATGGGACGTAGCTTTAAATTTCTCCGGACCCACCTGAATAATGGGATTTAATTTTTAGTTTTCAGGACCCTCCTGGATAATGGGATTTAGTTTTTTAAATTTCTCAGGACCCTCCTAGATAATGGGATTTAGTTTTTATATTTTCAGGACCCTCCAGGATAATGAGATTTAGTTTTTAAATTTTCAGGACCCTCCATTTTTAAATTTTCAGGACTCTCCTAGATAATGGGATTTAGTTTTTAAATTTCTCAGGACCCTTTTGGATAATGGGATTTAGTTTTAAATTTTCAGGATCCTCCTGATAATGGGATTTAGTCTTAAAATTTTCAGGACTCTCATGGATAATGGGATTTAACTTTTAGTTTTCAGGACCCTCCTGGATAATGAGATTTAGTTTTTAAATTTCTTAGGATCCTCTTGGATAATGGGATTTAGTTTTAAATTTTCAGGATCCTCCTCATAATGGGATTTAGTTCTTAAAATTTTCAGGACTCTCATGGATAATGAGATTTAATTTTTAGTTTTCAGGACCCTCCTGGATAATGGGATTTAGTTTTTAAAATATCAGGACCCTCCTGGATAATGAGATTTAATTTTTAGTTCTCAGAACCCTCCTGGATAATGGGGTTTAGTTTTTAAATTTTCAGGACCCTCCTGGATAATGGGATTTAATTTTTAGTTCTCAGGACCCTCCTGTATAATGGGACTTAGCTTTAAATTTCTCCGGACCCACCTGAATAATGGGATTTAATTTTTAGTTTTCAGGACCCTCCTAGATAATGGGATTTAGTTTTTTAAATTTCTCAGGACCCTCCTAGATAATGGGATTTAGTTTTTATATTTTCAGGACCCTCCAGGATAATGGGATTTAGTTTTTAAATTTTCAGGACCCTCCATTTTTAAATTTTCAGGACTCTCCTAGATAATGGGATTTAGTTTTTAAATTTCTCAGGACTCTCTTGGATAATGGGATTTAGTTTTAAATTTTCAGGATCCTCCTGATAATGGGATTTAGTCTTAAAATTTTCAGGACTCTCATGGATAATGGGATTTAATTTTTAGTTTTCAGGACCCTCCTGGATAATGGGATTTAGTTTTTAAAATTTCAGGACCCTCCTGGATAATGGGATTTAATTTTTAGTTCTTAGGATCCTCCTGGATAATGAGATTTAGTTTTAAAATTTTCAGGACCCTCCTGGATAATGGGATCTAGTTTTTAAATTTTCAGGACCCTCCTGGATAATGGGATTTAGTTTTTAAATTTCTCAGGACCCTCCTGGATAATGGATTTAGCTTTTAAATTCTTAGAAGTTTTTAGGTAACATAATTTGATTAACCCCCGCAGATATGCCCAGGTTCCAAATTGGGGCAGCAAAAGTTTCTTTTGTTTTGTTTGCTTTATTGTAACATTAGGTGCCCACCTGGATAACGAGGGAATACATTCAAGTTTTAGCAATCAGGCGCCCACCTGGATAACGAGGGAATACATTTCGAGCTTTTAGCAATTAGGCGCCCACCTGGATAACGAGGGAATACATTCGAGCTTTTAGCAATCAGGCGCCCACCTGGATAATGAGGGAATACATTCAAGTTTTAGCAATCAGGCACCCACCTGGATAACGAGGGAATACATCGTAAGTTTTAGATATTAGGCACCAACCTAGATAACGAAGGAATACATCGCAAGTTTTAGCAATCAGGCGCCCACCTGGATAACGAGGGAATGCTTTCAAGTTTCGGAAATCAGGCACCCACCTGGAAAACAAGGGAATCCATTTCAGAGTTACTTCAGATTCACAAGAAGCATCAGTAGCCCGCCTGAAGAACATGGTCCATCTTTTCCAGTTCTATATTGAAGATCAAGTAGAGGTTCAAGGAAGATCCAAGACAAGAAATAAATAGGATCTTGTATTTTTCTTTTACTTCTGCAGTAATTTTTCCTTTTATTTTGATGTAATGGCAGGAACCGCGGACCAGAACCTCGCCGGCACTTCACTCGACTCCCTACCTCGGTACTCCATTGCCCTTCTCACTTACGAACTACACGTGGCCTGATTCTTTTGTAACCAAGGATATGTAGGCAGCTCAAATACCATGGCTCGGTCACATTCTCTTTCCTTCAATTTTGGTTTCCCCAAGCAGAGTTCAGGTCAAAAACATGTGTTGTTGTTCTTTTCCTGAAAACACTCCATGTTCCCATCAAAGAGGGGCAACTGTAGACATGTAGTTTTTGACCCACGCGTTAGAATCATCTCTAAAAGTTACAGTATTTTGAAAATAATTATTTGAGCTTATTTCTATTAGAATTCACCTTTTTATCAAATTTAATTCTATACTAGGTACAAAATTGAAAATATCAAAATAGTATCAAGCTTTTATCTTTAGTAATATTATTAATTCAATCAAGAGTCTTGTATTTTTAGGGCATCTAAAACAGATTTTCAGCTTTGATTTGGTCCAGTTTAATAAAGTTTTGGGGCCCAATTCAAGTACAAGCCCAAAGTTAAGCAGCCCAAAACCAGCTGAAATTACCTCTTTTGTCCCCCCTCCCCCCCATAAAATCCTAACGAACTCTAACAGAATTTTCTCACACACACACGCCAAATCCCACTCCCACGATCCTACACTCAATTACCAACAGATTGCGGGATTCTTCTGGAGAGAAGCGGTTAGTTTTTCTTGGGGAACAAGGATAAAAGGGTTTTAGGAGGGTAATGAAAGAGAGAGTTCGGGGGCTTGAGAAAAAAAACCAGAAACATCAAAAAATAGAAACAGAGAGAAATTGAAATGAGCGATTTGAAGGAGAGTTTTGATTACTTTGATTTCAGTTTGAAGTTCATAAAACAAAAACACCAAAAAGAGAGGTCGAATCCATTTTCAATTTTTCTTCTTCTTCAAAACATCAGAAAACCCAATAAAAAGGGATATATACTTCTGCTCCTTTGGTTTTGACTTTATAAGAAGATTTTCAAGAATCACTTCCGTTCAGAAGTGCTTGAGTTCGATTTAGCTGTCGGTTCGAGTTCCAATCGTGGTCCGTAGCCCTGTTGCTTGCATTAACTTTCAAAACCAGCAAAAACTTTCGTCCAGATTCATGTCTTAATTCTTGCTTATTTGGTTTGGTATGACTTAAATATGACAAATCTGAGGATGTTTGTTTCTAGTTTGCTAATTTCATGAATTGATATACTCAAATTACACATTAGCGAATAACGTAAAGTGGTTGATGTTTGATATAATCATCTGACAATTGAAAAATCGAAACAAACAATCAAATCATCTGCGTTTGGTGTTTAATCTGCAACCGCATAACTGATATGTGGTTCGCATTTTGGACTTAATTTTCAGAAATGTAGAATCAATCTGTGTTTGGTGTTGAATCTGCGACCGCATAGCTGATATGCGGTCCGCATTTTTGACTTGATTATCGCGGATGAGATCGCATTCTTGACTTTGAATCTCGCCGAGGACTCTGTTTGGATTTGTGATCTACACGTGCTATCTGTAGTTCGCATACATGATTTGCGATCGCAAATTGGATCACATTTTGACACTAGACACTTTCTAAGATTTTGTTCTGATCTGCGACCCTTTATGCGCAGAATGCGATTCGCATGAGGGATGTGCGATAGCATATCCCCATTGCAGTGATGATTTTGCTCTTTTCCTGTTTTTGGTGCCTTTTGGACCGGGTTTGGCTAAGTACTTGAAATGAACGTTAAAAGAACAAGGACATGAACTGATTTTTTATTTTTCTTTATTTTTGATCTCATTTGCTTATTTATCACATTGCTCGCTAGTAGAATGTTTAGGCCGGTCACACTTGGGTAGGCAATACTAGGACGCTTTGTTAATTTTTGAGGCAAGAGGTCATTCCTTAGTTAAATTTATCTGGGGAATGCCCCAAAAGATTATGTATTTGACATTCCGGGGAATGCCCCGAGGTATTTGTATGTGAAGACCAAAAGTCAAACTCGTAGTATTTTAGTTCTGTTTTCCTTCTTTATTAGGTGGGAATGACGTCAAACCTCCTATATGTTCTGTTTATCTCAATCCAAATGTATTAAAAGCCAACTAAATCGAGTACGCAACCGTGACTTCCATGGGATTCGGGGAATGCCTAACACCTTCTCCCCGAATCAAATGAACCCCCTTACCCAACTCTCTGGTATGAACTTGACTTTAAGTCCAAGTTCTAAAATGGTGGCCTAACAACCAGAATCACTTGTCAGGTGGCGACTCTAAACTTTTCTGATTAATCCACCTGTTTGTCACTTTCCAAATTGGAAACCCCTTTACGAGCTCTATTAAGCCTTTATTTAAAAAGGTTTAGTAAAGTCTCGCCCCGAGAAAAACGAGGAGTGACAATAGGTCCATTGTGTCATTTATGATTTGTGTTCAAAATTTGAGGTCAAATCGAAGTTGGTTTGGTATGTTTCGACATTGGTTTTAGAAGCTGGAAGTTCAATAGTTCATTGGGCTTGAATTGGGTTGCGATTCATGATTTTGATGTTGTTTGATGTGATTTGAGGCTTCGACTAAGTTCGAATCGTATTTTAGGACCTGTTGGTATGCTTGTATAGGATCCTGGAGTCCTTGGTTGTGAATCAAATTATGTTCGGCTCATTTTGGACTTGTTGTACTGCTAAATTTGCTGTATTTGGTTTCTTTATACGCGTTCGCGAGGAAGGACTCGCGATCGCGAAGGGTCTTTGGGTGACTGGTGAAATTTGTGAATCGCGTTCATGAGAAATGGCACGCGTCTGCGAAGGTTCTGGTAGGTGTGCAACGTGAACACAGGAGGCAGGTCGTGTTCGCGTAGAAGGGAGGCAAGGCCTAGGTTGGCAGGTATTTTGTTCATCGATCGCGAGATGAGGACCGTAATCATGAAGCTTTGTGTGTTTTGGTCATCGTGTTTGCGACTGGACTGCCACGTTCGCATAAGAGGATTCTTGAGCAAGAAAATTTTGTGCTTCTCGAACGCGAGGCATTTTCTGCATTCGCGTAAAGAGGAGCACATGGGCAGATTTAAAAAAGCCCAAATCATGGATTAGAGAATTATTTTCATATTTTGAGTTGTAAATCTCGATTTTTGGCAATTTTGGAGGGGATTTTCACGTCTTGGATGGGGGTAAGTGTTCTTGACTCGGATTTGTTCATTTATCATGATTCCATCCTTATTTTTGTCGTTTATTCAGTGAATCAAAGTGAAGAAACGGGGATTTTGGTGAAAAATTTTCAAACATTGAAAAACAGAGGTTTCAAGGATGATTTAAGGTTGGAATTGGATGATTTTGGTATGGTTGGACTTGTAATTGAATGGGTATTCGGATTTTGTGAATATTTTGGGTTCTTAGGCATGGGCAAGGGGTTGACTTTTTGATTTTGATAAAGATCGAAACTTTATTGTTTAAAGTTGTATCCTACGTCATTATTTGTTGATATTGAGTTGTTTGTGACTAGATTCGAGTCGTTCGGAGGCCGATACATGTGGGAAGGGCTTGTTGTAGTTGTGATTTGCACGTTTTAAGGTAAGTAACACTTCTAAACTTAGAATTGAGAGTGTGAATCCCTGGAAAATGTGTTATATGGCTTGTTTTGGGGTGACACACTCGCTAGATGACGGGCGTGTGGGCATGCTCCATGGAAATCATGATTAAGTTGTTTCATTGGGACCCTGTTGTTGTAACATCTAATTTTATCTGTGAAATCCTTACTTGTTAGAGTAATTGAACTGTAATTCATCTCAGAAGACATGTTTAGGCTATGTGGTTATTCTGTTGAGGCTTTGTGAGGTTATTACTGTTGCTTTGAGTTATCTACTTTAACTGCAATGATGTGCTCAATCATGATCCTTTATTTGTAATTCATCTCAATATTCGTTATCATTTACTATTACATTACATGTTCTTATTGTTTCGACTGAGTAGTATGGGATTATAAGCCCTTGAGACTTAAGAGATTGATGATATAGTTGGGTTTGAGAGCCGCGTTGAGAGTGTTATTATGGATCGGGCTGCACGCTGCAGTAGGCCTTATTGGCTTTATATTAGCGCTTGGGCAGGATCCGCCCCTCCGGAGTTTGACATACCAGCGGTTAGCGCAGGAACGATGTTTGAGGGACATTGGTGAGGGGCATTGATGCTAGGAACATGTACAGTGCTGAGTGATTGTGTATGATGATTGGGTATTTGAGTTAGACATATTTAGTACTCTGAGAGAGTGAGTACCTTGGAATATCACCGTGACTCATTATATTTCACATGCATATTTGATGTGTAGGCACAGAGAAGTAACATTCCTCATGCTTGCTGTACTTGATATATTTTATCAGTGTTGGGCTCTAATTGTTGAACTTGAAAGTATGTCTAAATTTCTTTACCCTGAACAAGATGATTATGGAATTTCTCCGAGTTATTTAATATTGTTGTTGTTATCTTACTTGTATTGTCATTGTATTGGTTCTGACAGTATCCTTCTGAGCCCGTCACTACTTTCAGCCCAAGGTTAGTCCTGTTACTTACTGAGTACATTGGGTCAATTGTACTCATACTACACTCTACACTTCGTGTGCAGATCCAGGTACATCTAGACACGGTGATTGCGAGGGTGGTTCTAATACCTACGTGGAGACTTTGAGGTAGCTTCTATGGCGCCCTTAGACCTTGATTCTCCTTCCTTTTACTTTCTCCATTAATGTTCTACTATTCAGACAAATGTACTAGAGTTTATTTTATGTTGAGATGTAGTAGTGCATATGTATTCGATGACACCAAGTTTTGGGATGGATGTAGTAGAGTTACAATTGTTGTTTTTATCAGATATTTACGAGATTTTCTGTTGTTGAGCTTATTAAATCATGTTTTAATTCAAATTCTTAGTTGTTATGTGATTGTTGGCTTGCCTAGTAAATGTGTTAGCGCTGTCATGACAGGTTGGGATTTTGGGTCGTGACAAGTTTGTATTAGAGGACTAGGTAACTTAGGTCTCACGAGTCATGAGCAGGTTTAGTAGAGTCTTGCGGATCGGTACAGAGACGTCTGTACTTATCTTTGAGAGGCTACTGAACCATTAGGAAACTTCACTTTCATGTACTTTTGTCTTGCATATTTGTTGATTCCGGAAATTGAAATTCTATACTTCTATTCTTTCACAGATGGTGAGGACACGTGCGACCGGATCAGACTGATGGCCACCAATACCACCAGCTAGGGTCGCGAGAGGACGGGGTCACAGTAGAGGTCGAGGTGCAGCTCGCACTTTTGCTAGAGCAGCACCTGTGGAGCCACCTGTTGCTCCAGCTGAGGAGCAGATACCAGATGTTGTTGAGCCGCTGGGACCAACTCAGGCACTAGCTATGCCCATCGTGATTCTAGGCCTTTAAGAGACTTTGACTCAGATATTGACTATATGCACGAGCCTTGCTTAGGCAGTTTCGGTTCCGGCTGCACCAGCCACTTCAGGCCGGAAGAGGTGCTCACACTCCTGCCGCCCGTACTCCAGAGTAGGTAGCTCAAGGACTCCAGAAACCGGGGGTACTACCAGCCCATCCGGTTGATGCTGCTTGGGCTCAGGTTAGACCACCTATTAGTGATGACAAGAAGAAGAGACTAGAGCGGTTTGGGAGGCTTAAGACTCTAGAGTTCAGTGGGGCCGAGTTAGAGAATGCTCAAGATTTTATCGATAGGTGCCAGCGGATCCTTCACACAACCCGTATTTTGGAGACTAGTAGAGTTTCGTTTACTACTTTTCAGCTGACAGGGGCAGCCAACAGATGGTGGGAGGCCTATGAGTTGAGTAGGCCAGTCGGCGCTGCACCACTTACATGGCATGAGTTCTCAGTTCTTTTCCTAGAGAAGTTTGTTCCACAGACTCGCAGGGAGGAATTGCGAAGGCAGTTTGAGCAACTACGCCAGGAGGATATGTCGGTGACTCAGTATGAGATGAGATTTTCAAAGTTTGCTCGTCATGCTGTATGGTTGGTTCCCACTGAGAGGGAGAGAATTAGGAGGTTCATTGATGGCCTCAACAATTGACTAAGTTTCATCATGACTCGGAAGATTGCGATGGGTGCAATGTTTTACAAGGTGGTTGATATGTCTAGACGCCTAGAGTTGGTTCGCCGTTAGGAGCATGAGGAGAGGGAGGCCAAGAGCCCTTGTAGTTTAGGTGGTTTCACCAGCGCCTCATCTGGAGGGCAGTCCCATCACAACAGGGGTTGTTCTTATAGGCCCAATCAGATGGCTCATCCAGTTCATCGTGGTGCATCATTTAGCCATGGTTCATACAGTGCTCGTGGGTCAGTCATCTTTTAGTTCCCTCCTAGCTCAGAGTTCATCACGTGCTCCATTAAATCAGGGTTTGTCTGTACCATGTTCTTCTAGTGGTTATTCTGTTTCTCGGGGATCGATTCAGTCCCTGCCGCTATTGTCGAATTGAGGTTGCTTTGAGTCTGGAGAGTTGGGGCATGTGAGGAGGTATTGTCCCTATCTTATGGGAGGTCTAGTTCAGTAGAGGCGTCAGACTATGACTTCCATATTAGTTACTTCACCACCCGCTCAACTAGCTTTGGGCAGGACTCAGGCAGCTCGAGATCGCCTTAGAGGGGAAGGTCGATCATGTGATGGTCAGGCTCGATTCTACGCTTTTTCCGCCAGGCCAGAGGTTGTTGCTTCAGACGTAGTGATCACATGTATTGTTTCAGTGTGACATAGAGATGCTTCCATATTATTTGACCCCGGTTCCACTTATTCATATGTATCATCGTACTTTTCTCGTTATTTGGATATGTCCCGTGATTCCTTAGTTATGCTTGTTCATGTATCTACGTCGATGGGTGATTCTATTATTGTGGATCATGTTTATCGATCACATGCGGTGACTATTGGGGGATTAGAGATGAGAGTTGATCTTTTACTGCTTAGTATGGTTGACAATGATGTGATTCTAGGCATGGATTGGTTGTCACGATGTCATGCTATTCTGGACAATCACGCTAAGACTATAACATTAGTGATGCCAGAGTCGCCTTGGATTGAGTGGAGAGGTTATCTGGACTATGTTCCTGGCAGAGTGATTTCATATTTGAAGGCCTAACGGATGGTTGGTAAGGGATGTTTGGCATATTTGGCCTTCGTGAGGGATGTTGGTGTTGATACTGTCATTGAGTCCATTTCGGTAGTGTGAGACATTCCAAATGTGTTTCCTGCAGACCTGCCAGGCATGCCGCCCGACAAGGACATTGATTTTAGTATTGACTTGGTGCCAGGCACTCAGCCCATCTTTATTCCTCTGTATCGTATGGCACTAGCAGAGTTGAAGGAATTGAAAAGAACAACTTTAGGAGCTACTTGATAAAGGATTCATATGGCCTAGTGTGTCGCCTTGGGGTACACCGATTATGTTTGTGAAGAAAAAGGATGGTATTATGCGGATGTCCATTGATTATAGGCAGTTGAACAATGTTACAATTAAGAACAAGTACCCACTGTCACGCATTGCTGACTTATTTGACTAGCTTCAGGGTACTAGAGTGTTCTCTAAGATTGATTTGAGGTATGGGTATCACCAGTTGAAGATTTGGGATTCTGATATCCTGAAGATGGCATTCAGGACCCGCTATGGTCATTACGAGTTCCTTGTCATGTCTTTTGGGCTAACCAATGCCCCAATACCATTTATGCATATGATGAACAATGTATTCTAGCCATATCTTGATTCTTTTGCCATAGTATTCATCGATGATATATTGATGTACTCATGCAGCCAGGAGGAGCATGTGCAATATCTAAGGATTATATTGCAAATGTTAAGGGAGAAGAAGATTTGTACTAAATTCTCCAAGTGTGAGTTCTGGCTTGATTCTGTGGCGTTCTTGGGACACGTGGTATCCGGTGAGAGGATCAAGGTAGATCTGAAGAAGATTAAGGCAATTCAGACTTGGCCCAAACCATCTTCAATTACTGATTTAGAGTTTTCTTGGCTTGGCAGGATATTATTGCCGTTTCATGGAGGGTTTCTCGTCCATTGCTACACCTTTAACTAGATTGACCAAGAAGGGTGCCCCTTTCAGGTGGTCTGATGAGTGTGAGGAGAGCTTTCAGAAGCTCAAGACTGCCTTGACCACAACTCTAGTTCTGATTTTACTTTCAGCATCGTGTTCATATACAATTTATTGTGATGCTTCTCAGATTGGTATTGGGTGTGTCTTGATGTAGGAGGGTAGGGCGATTGCTTATGCTCCTCGCCAGTTGAAGCCTCATGAGAAGAACTACCCCATTCATGATTTAGAGTTGGGATCCATTATTCATGCATTGAAGATTTGGAAGCATTACCTCTAAGGCGTGTCTTGTGAGGTATTTACAGATCATCAGAGTCTACAACCCTTGTTTAAGCAAATGGATCCAAATTTGAGGAAGCAAAGATGGTTAGAGCTGTTAAAAGACTATGATATCACCATTTTATATCATCCCGGAAAGGTCAATGTGGTGGCTGATGCCTTGAGCATAAAAACAATAAGTATGGGTAGCCTTGCATATATTCCAATTGGTGAGAGACCGCTAGCATTAGATTTTTAGACCTTGGCCAATCAGTTTGTGAGATTAGATGTTCAGTGCCTAGTTAGGTTCTAGCTTGCGTCGTTTCTTGGTCTTCTTTATATGAGCACATCAGAGAGCATCAGTATGACGACCCCATTTGCTTTTCCTTAAGGACATGGTGCAACACGGTTATACCAAGGAGGTTTCTATTGGAGATGATGGGGTGTTGCGGATGCAGCGTCACATTTGTCTTGCCAATATGGATGGGTTGTGTGAGTTGATTCACGAGGAGGCTCACCGTTCACAGTAATCCATTCATCCAAGTGCTGCAAAGATGTATCAGGACTTGAAGTAGCACTATTAGTGGAGAAGAATGAAGAAATATATAGTGGAGTATGTGGCTCGGTAATTGAACTGTCAGCAGGTGAAGTACGAGCATCATAGGACGGGTGGCTTACTTCTAAGACTTGAGATTCCTGAGTGGAAATGGGAGCGGATTACCATTGACTTCGTCATTGGGCTCCCACAAACTTTGACAAAATTCGATGATATTTGGGTGATTGTGGACCGGTTGACTAAGTTCACACATTTTATTTCGGTTTTGACTATTTATTCTTTGGAGCGGTTGGCTGAGATCTATATCCACGAGATTGTTCATCTTCACAGTGTGCCGGTGACAATCATTTCTGATCGGGGCATGCAGTTCACATTGCAGTTTTGGAGAGTAGTACAGCGAGAGTTGGGTACACGAGTTGAGTTGAGTACTGCATTCCACCCCCAGACGGACGGACATTCCGAGCGCACCATTCAGATTTTGGAGGATATGCTATGCGCTTGCGTGATGGACTTTGGGGGTTCTTGGGATAGGTTTCTACCGCTTGCTGAGTTTTCCTACAATAACAGCTACCAATTGAGTATTCAGATGGCTCCTTATGAGGCCTTTTATGGTAGGCGATGTCGTTTTCCAGTTGGTTGGTTTGTGCTGGAGGAGGCTAGGTTATTGGGCACAGATTTGGTTCAGGATGACTTGGAAAAGGTCAACTTTATTCAGGATCGGCTTCGCACGACACAATCTAGATAGAAGAGTTACGCGATCGGAAGGTTCGTGATGTTGCATGTATGGTCGTAGAGAAGGTATTGCTCAGAGTATCGCCCATGAAAAGTGTGATGAGGTTCGATTCCCTCGGTATATTGGCCCTTTTGAGGTGCTTGAGAGGATTGGAGAGGTGGCCTACAAGCTTGCATTGCCACCTAGTCTATCGGGTGTTCACCCAGTGTTTCATGTTTCCATGCTCCAGACATATTATGATGATCCGTCTCATGTTTTGGATTTCAGCATGGCTCAATTAGATGGGGATTTGACTTATGATGTGGAGCAGGTGGCCATTTTGGATCGGCATGTTTGAAAGTTGAGATCAAAGAATATAGCTTTGGTGAAAGTTCAGTGGAGAGGCCAGCCAATCGAGGAGGTTACTTGGGAGACCAAGCGGGAGATGCGGAGTAGCTATCCACACCTATTTGAGACTCCAGGTATGATTCTAGAACCGTTCGAGGAAAAATGTTTGTTTAAGAAGGGGACTCGCGATCGCGAAGAGTCTCTGGGTGACTAGTGAAATCTGTGAATCGCGTTTGCGAAAGTTCTGGTAGGTGTGCATCGCGAACGCGGGAGGCAAGCCGTGTTCGTGTAGAAGGGAGGCAAGGCCCAGGGTGGTAGGTAGGTGAGGACCGCGATCGCAAAGCTTTGTGTGTTTTGGTCATGGCGTTCGCGACTGGGATGTCACGTTAGCGTAAGAAGATTCTTCAACTGGAAATTTTTGTGCTTCACGAGTGCGAGGCATTTTCCACGTTCGCAAAGGAAGAGCACCTGGGCAGATTTAAAAAACCCCAAATTGTGGTTTAGAGTATTATTTTCTTATTTTGAGTTGTAGAGTTCGGTTTTGAGCGATTTTGTAGGGGATTTTCACGTCTTGGATCAGGGTAAGTGCTCTTAACTCGGATTTGTTCGTTTATCATGATTTCATCCTTCTTTTGTAGTTTATTTAGTGAATTAAAGTGAAGAAGTGGGGATTTTGGTGAAAACTTTTATATAATGAAAAATAGAGGTTTGAAGGTCGATTTGAGGTTGGAATTGGATGATTTTGGTATGGTTGGACTCGTAATTAAATGGGTATTTGGATTTCGTGATTTGTGTTGGGTTCCGAGGTGTGGGCTCGGGGTGGACTTTTTAGGTTGATTTTTTTTATTTTGATAAAGATCGAAACTTTATTGTTTGAAGTTGATTCCTACGGCATTATTTCTTGATATTGAGTTGTTTGTGACCAGATTCGAGTCATTTGGAGGCCGATATGCATGGGAAGGGCTTGTTAGAGTTGTGATTTGCGTGTTTTGAGGTACGTAACACTTCTAAACTTGGAACTGAGGGTATGAATCCCTTGAAAATGTCTTATATGGCTTGTGTTGGGGTGGCACACACGCTAGATGACGGGCATGCGGACATGCACCGTGGAAATCATGATTCGGTTGTTTCTTTTGGACCGTGTTGTTCTCAAGTCTTGTTTTATTCGTAAAATACTTACTTGGTAGAGTAATTTAACTGTTATTCATGTTAGAAAACATGTTTAGGCTATGTCGTTATTATGTTGAGGCCTAGTGAGGTTATTTCTACTGTTATGAGTTATCTGCTTTAACTGCAATTATGTGGTCAGTCATGTCCTTTGTTTCATATCACATCTCAGTCTTTGTTATCATTTACTATTATATTTCATGTTTTTATGGTTTGGGCTGAGTAGTATGGGATTGTGAGCCCTTGAGACTTGAGAGATTGATGACTGAGTTGGTCTTGAGAGCCGAGTTATGAGTGTTATTGTGGATCGGGCTGCATGCCGCAGCAGGCCTTATAGGCTTATTCATTATTGTTCATCGGGTTGCACGCCGCAGCAGGCCTTATAGGCTTTATATTAGCGCTGGCAGGATCCTCCCCTTCCGCAGCTTGACATACCAGTAGTGAGTGCAAGCATGGTGATATATGTATATACACATACATACATGTGCTTTGGTGAGGGATATTAATGCCAGGCACCCATACTGTGCTGAGTGATTGTGTGTGATGAGTGGTATTTGAATTAGACAGATTTAGTACTCTGATAGTGTGAGTACCTGGGAATATCACTATGATTCATTATATTTGACATGCATATTTGATATGTAGGCACAGAGAGGTAACATTCATCATGCTTGCTGTACTTGATATATATGTTATTAGTGTTGGGATCTGATTATTGAACTTAAAAGCATGCCTAAATTTTTGTACCATGAACGAGCTGATTATGGAATTTCTCCGAGTTATTTATTATCATTGTCTTTATCTTACCTGTATTGGCATTGTATTAGTTCTGACTGTATCCTTCTGAGCCCGTCATTGCTTTCAGCCCAAGGTTAGTCCTGTTACTTATTGAGTACATTGAGTCGTTGTACTCATACTACACTCTGCACTTCGTGTGCAGATCCAGGTGCATCTGGACGCGGTGATTGCTAGGGTGGTGCTAGTACCTGCTCGGAGAATTTAAGGTAGATGCTATGACACCCGCAGACCTTGATTCTCCTTCCTCTTATTTTTTCCAGTACTGTTCTACTTTCAGAGAGTTGTACTAGAGTTTGTTTTATGTTGAGATGTTATAGTGCTCATATACTCGATGACACCAGATTTTAAGACAGATGTAGTAGAGTTACAACTGTTTTTTTTATCAAATATTTACGAGATGTTTTGGCTGTTGAGCTTATTAAATCATGTTTTAATTCAAATGCTTAGTTGTTATGTGATTGTCGGCTTGCCTAGTAAATGTGTTAGGTGCCGTTAAGAGGAACATTGATATCATTGCTTGAGTGAACATGAGGATAAAGCACAAAGGGTAATACTGTGCACATGCTTTATTATTATTATTATAGTGAGGATGAGAGTAAAAGCACGAAGGGTGATGTCGTGCACTTGTATTTATATTATATGGTGAGGATGAAAGTAAAATCACAAAGGGTGATGCCATGCACTTGCATTTATATTATATGGTGAGGATGAGAGTAAAAGTACGAAGGGTGATGCTGTGCATTTTTTTTAATTTTATTGCTTTTACTTGATATTTTGAATGTAAACTTAACTTGGTGGTTTCGTTGCTTACTTTGACAAGTGTCACGACCTCAATTTCCCACCTTAGGATGTTATGATGGCACCTAGTCTCTAAGACTAGGTGATCCTAACATTCATTGACAACTTATTAGAAATACCAAATATGAGATAATAAAATAAACCGATAAGCTCGTAATAACTCTAAAATGGAACATCAACATCATAATCCCCCAAAATCGATGGAACTGAGTCATAAGATCTACAGAATGCTCTAAAATCTCTAATGTAACACTGTTCGATAAAAGGATAAATAGTAATGAGAATGTAACAGAAGGTGACTCTGAGGCTTGCGGACGCCGAGCAGGTATACCTTGAAGTCTCCGAAAATAGCTGAATGATCACTATCGTCCAGCACGTGCAAATGTACCTGGAACTGCACAAATATATGTAAAAACGTAGTATGAGTACACCATAATGGTACCCAGTAAGTATCAAGGCTAACATCGGCAGAGTAGTGACGAGGCCAGGTCAAGACACCTACAAGGACAAGATAAATGGAACAGAGTATAATAAAGACCAATAACAGAAAACGAGGAAATGAATAATAACAAAGTAGTATAATAATGTGGGCTAATGATAGAATTTAAGGCAAGAAAGGCAGCAAGAGGTAAACACATGATAAAATCCACAAGTAATCAAATACGGACAAATCAGGTAAGACGAGGAAGAAAACAACAAAAATTGTTCAACCAATAAGCCTTTTCACCATGAAATGAACAACTAGAATCACAACCAACGTACAACGCCTCATATCCAAATTTCACAATTTTGAATCACAGTCTTTCCTTATGTCACCACGTATAGCGGCCCGACCGGTTGTTTTGAGTGTTGTAGCCTTGTTCCCCCATTTATTGCCTATTCTATGCTCAATTTTTGATATGTGACTTGTCGGGATAGTGTTTGGTTTCGGGGATGTTGCGAAATGAGTTGGGGCACTTAGTCCCAATGTTGGAAGTTTAAGTTGAAAAGGTTGACCGAATGTTGACTTGGGTGTAAACGACTCCGGAATGGAGTTTTGATGGTTTTGATAGCTCCGTAGGATGATTTTGGACATAAGAGTGTGTCCGGATAGTGATTAGGAGGTTCGTAGTTGATTTTGGCTTGAATCAGCGAAAGTTGGAGAAATTGGAGTTTGGAGAGTTGAGAGATTTGACCGAGAGTTGAATTTGTGGTTAACGGGCTCGGATTTGTGTTCCGGAAGTTGGAATAAGTCCGTTGTGTCTTTTGTGACTTGTGTGCAATACTTTAGGTCAATCGGACTTGATTTGATAGGTTTCAACATCGAATGTAGAAGATAAAAGTTCATAATTTCATTAGGCTTGAATCGATGCGTGATTTGTGATTTTAATGTTGTTTGATGTGATTTGATGCTTTCAGAGAGTTCGTATGAAGTTTTAGGACTGGTTGGTATTTTTGGTTGAGGTCCCAGGGCCTCGAGTGTGATTCGGATCATGTTCGGCGCATTTTAAACCTTGGAGGAACTGCTGATTTCTGCTACTGGTTTTCTTATATGCGATAGTGTGATGTCATGATCTCGAGGGGTTATTGGTCACTGATGGACATTTGTTCTATGCGATTGCTAGGTGAGGGATGCAATCATATAGCTTGAGCAACTAATGTATCGCGAAAACGTGGGCGTAGTCGCGTTCGCAAAGAGGGAATAAGGAGATTAGGTTCATGCGTGGTTGTTATTCGCGATCGCGCAGCAGTGTCTGCGACCGCATAGGTCAATGATGGTTAGACATCACGTTCGCGTGCGGCTTTTCGCGATCGTGTAGGGTTAATTTTGGGCAGATTAGTTTTGTGCTTCGCGATTGCGAAACATTTCTGTGATCGCGATTGAGGACTTTTAGGTAGAATTTAAAGTCTCAAAAATGAGGGTTTGAGTTTATTTCACAATTTGATTTTGGGAGCTCAGATTAAAGCGATTTTTGGAGATAATTTCAAGGGAGTGATTGGTGTAAGAGATTCTAACTCGGTTTTGTTTAAATTACATGAATATACATTGTTTTCATCATTTAATTAGTGTCTTGGGTTGAAAATTTTGGGAAAAATGGAAAAAACTTCTTAGGCAGAATTTTGGTGATTTGAGCGGCATTTTCTTGTTGGATTTGAGTAATTTTGGTATGGTTGGACTCGTGGTTGAATGGGTGTTCGGATTTTGTAGCTTTTGTCTGATTCCAAGACGTGGGCACGAGGGTTTACTTTTGAGTTGACTTTTTGACTTTTGATTAAGAACTTAACATTTTCATATGGAATTGATTCATATAGCTTGAGTTGATTGTATCAAATTATTTGTGGCTAGGTTCGAGGCGTTTGGAGGCCGATTCGCGAGGCAAGGGCTTGTTGGAGTAAAGATGTGCACGGTTTGAGGCACGTAACACTTCTAAACTTGATTTTGAGGGTATGAATCCTCAAACTACGTGTTATGTGATTGGTGTTGAGGTGACACATATGCTAGATGACGGGCGTGTGGGCGTGCACCGTAGGAATTGTGACTCGGTCGAATCCGTAGAACTGTGTAATCATATAACTTGTTATCTTCCACGTATTTTCCACGTGTTAAGGAAATTGGAACTGCGATTCATGTTAGAAATCATACTCAGGCTACATGCTGGTACTGTTGGGACCCACAGAGGTCGTGTTACATGTCGAATTGTTTGCTTAATTTGCAATTATGTACTTAGTCACAACAATTATTTGCATATTATATCTCAGTCTCTGTTACCATTTACTGATTCATCATATCATCATTCTTTGGGCTGATTAACATGATATTTGTGAGTCCGCGAGACTGGAGAGATTGATGACTGAGTGAGGCCGAGGGCCTAATTGTGAGAATATTTTTTGGGATCGGGCTGCACACCGCAGCATGCTTTATTAATTCATTGCATGATTGGCTTATTATACTGCTTGAGGAGGATCCGCCCCTGCGAAGTCTGACTCAGTAGCAGTGAGCGCAGGTACCTAGTGAGTGCGATTGCCGAGCGCGAGTGCCAAGAGCAAGTGCCGAG
This sequence comes from Nicotiana obtusifolia, assembly GCA_002018475.1. Lineage (NCBI taxonomy): Eukaryota > Viridiplantae > Streptophyta > Magnoliopsida > Solanales > Solanaceae > Nicotiana > Nicotiana obtusifolia. Next base: position 58,622 of record MCJB01016403.1, read on the forward strand.
CGATTGGGAGGATTGAGTGGCTGTGAGGACTGAGTGACTGTGAGGATTGAGTGAATGGGAGGACAGAGTGATCTGATACTATGCGAGTATGCATATGATTTCATTACTATTCAGCATTACAGTTGGCATACATAATTGACATGTAAATATCGAGACGTATCATTCCTCATTTCAGTTACACTTGACATATTTTACCTGTTTGAGCTTTAACTGATAAAGCATGTCTACATTTTTGTATTGTTATTTCTATATCTGGATTGTACCTGTTGAGCTCGTCACTGCTTTCAGCCTAAAGGTTAGACTTGTTACTTACTGAGTTGGTTGTACTCACGCTACTCCATGCACTTTGCATGCAGATTCAGGTACTTCTGGATACGGTGGTTACTGATTTCTGGAGCTTCATCAGTCGGAGATTACCAAAAGGCTGCTGCCATGGTGTCCGCAGACCTTGACTCTCCTCCTTTATCTTGTTGTTTTGTTCATACTGTTCTACCTTCCTAAACAATCTTTCATTTGTTAGACCATATTATTGTATAGATGCTCATGTACTCCGTGACACTCGGATCTTTTGGAAAATTCTGTATTGAGCTGTGACGTTTTCATCCAGTTTTTATGAGACTTTTACTTACTTAAGCTTATTTTCGTATATTTTGAATTTTAAGATGTTGGTATGGGTGAGTTGTCGGCTTTCCTAGTATCATGAAACACTTGTGATTTCGGGTCGTGACACCACGCGAGCCTTGCATTTAATTTTAAAAATATTTTCCCGAAATAGCTACACGCGTTTTAGCCCCATTATCTCACCGCGTGTCTTCAAGTAATTTCCTTATTAGCACCACGCGTATAAATCCTACCTTATCTCACCGCATGCATATCAACCCCTATCCTTATACCACCGCATGTGTATCGATATTACAACGCATTAATCAACTCACAATGCATGTGCCATATGCCACAACACTTGCCGAAATCAATAATACCAATATTACCACAATGTATAACCCATGACTCAATCACAATGTGAACAAGAATCTCAAGAACAACAAATAAATGAGCAATAATCAGCAAGAAAAGATATCTCCGCAATTAACAACTTCAACCTCAATGTGATAATGGCTTCTACAACTTCAACATCAATAACCTAATAAGAATATATTCCACGAAATGACAACTTCAAGTAAGAGTAATTTAACAATAAAGGAGCAACAAGATAATAAGAGAAGTAGTAACTTCAACTAAAGCATATGAGAGCAATTACAATAACAAAGGATAGAACAAACACTAACAACGTCAATTAGAGCATATGAGAGGAAATTTAACAATGAAATATGTAACATGTTATTGCAAATTCAAATAAATGCATGGAAGAAGTCTAAAAGTCTAAACAGGTCAAAATACCACATATAGCTCGTGTACACACTCGTCACCTTGTGTACACGTCTTTCACATAGTACAATTAACACACACAACCCAAATCCTTGGGGATAGTTCCTCCACAAAAAGTTAGGCAAGATACTTACCTCAACTAAGCCAAATCAACCCTCAAAAATAGCTTTTCCCCTAAAACTCGCCTCCATATAGCTCAAATCTAACAAAAAATGACTTAATATCACCAGACAATGCAAGAAAAACCAATTAGGATAAATAAAGGTATTATCTTTACACAATTTCCAAAAATTCAACAAAAGTCAACCCCGAGCTCGCCCGGTCAAAACCCAGGTCCAAGTAAATTCCGACCACCATAACACCACGAGTCCATATCGACTTTAAATACTCAAATCCTCATTTTTCAAAATGTTGTAAAAAATCCCCAATTTTCCTCTTTGGTTCTCCTATATTTGATGTCAAATTTAAGATATAATCATAAAATATAGTTAGAAATTGATTAGAACCACTTACCCAATGTTTGTAGATTAAGATCTCCTACCGAGTGTTGGGTTCTAAAATATGAAAAGTGAGACTTAGTCTCGACTTTCTAGCCCTTATGTTCAGTTGCAGATGTTGCAATTGCGATACTGGGTTTGCAATTGCAAACCCTCGCAATTGCAAATAAAATCTCGCAAATGCGGCTACTAACAGCCTAAGGGGAACTTATGCGACATTGAGTTTGCAATTTCGAATCCTGTTCGCATTGAGAATGTGACAAATTATGTAGCAATTGCAATCTTACCCAAATCTGCCTATGTTTGTAAGTGCTAGTGAGGCACCACAATTGCGATACCTGACACTCACCTCCTCACATTGCAATTGCGACATCAGAGACACCATTACACCAACAACCTGTTTTCAGTCCAAACGTTTTCGAAACACGTCCAAAACTCATCTGAGCCATTGGGGATCCAAAAAAAATATCCACACAAGTCTAAAACATCATAATAACTTGCTCGCATGATCAAAGCACAAAAATAATATCTAAAATTACGAACCGGACATCAAAACACTTTAATTTCAAAGAAAAGTTCAAAAACCTCTAGAATTGCAACCAAGCGTTCGAATCCTATCAAATCAACTCCAAATGACACCAAATTTTGCAGACAAGTTCTAAATAGCATAACAGACCTATTCCAAGTTCCAAAGCCAAATTTTGAACCCAATAGCCAAAAGTCAATATACAGTCAAACTTGAGAAAATCTTCTAAACCTCAAGTTGCCAACTTTTGGCAAAACAATACAAATCAACCTACGGACCTTTGAATTCAATTCCAGGCATACACACAAGTCCCAAATCACAATACTAACCTATCAAAGTCATCAAAATACCATTCTGAGGTCATTTTCATAAAAGTCAAACTTTGGCAAATATTTCTAACTTAAGCTTCTAAGCCAAGAACTAAGGGGTCCAATTCAACCCAAAATCTTTCTAGAACAAAACTAACCTACCCCACAACTCATAAAGCCATAAATACACATGTATGAATAATTAAAAGGGGAAACGGGGCTCAAATATATAAAATGACTGGTCGGATCATTACAGAAAGATATTAACTTGGTGATTCTTTACTTATTGTTTTCGATTGTTGCCCCTTTATATGTCCTTATTTTGTTGTTTATTTTGATTCTTTACTTTTTATTCTATTATTTTTGATATATAACTACACATGCTTACAATAGGTGCCTCGTCTTAGCCTCTTCACTACCTCGTCGGGGTTAGGCTCGACACTTACTGAGTACGTTGGGTTGGTTGTACTCATACTAGACTTCTGCACTTCTTGTGCAGATCCTGACATTGGTACCAGCGGAGTAACGATAGGTACTTAGCAGATACCAGACGGTGATTCAAGAGTAGAGTTGTATTCCATTCCCAGGCCTTAGAGTCACTTTCCCATTTTCATTATACTGTTTCTATTTTGTTTCAGACAGTGTTGTATTTTTTTCATAATATTGTATTTAGATGGATCTAGAAGCTCATGTACTTGTGACTCCACATTTTGGGTATTCGCATTAGATGTTGTTCTAGAAGCTCTGTTATGTTAATGTTCTACTGTCGGTCTTTAATAGTGGTTCTTCCTATTTATCGGTTGTGTTGGCTTGCCTAGAATGTAATGTTAGGAGCCATCCCGATCCCGATTTATCGGGATTTTGGGTCGTGACACATAGTTTATGACCTTCCTTCTACAATAACTCTGGTTAGGAATAGAAAAAGGGTGGTAGTCTCCGTAGCCTAGGTTCTATGGTGACTAGAAATACTCTCTCTAAAGGAAGTTCTTCGAAATATTTCTCTCTTCTAAGGCTGGAACATCTGCCACTCCTAAATCTTCTTCCCAAAGTAAGACAAGAGATTCCAAAAAACCCTTGCCTGAACCTTTGGTTTCTGAATTGTTCCCCAAGACTTCTCTTTTGCTTCTAATTGTGTTGTATGAAATAGAGAGGTAAACAATAAAGAAGGTTGTACTGAACATTTTGACCTTTATCCATCCCTTATCACTAGTGGTCATATTCCCCTTGTTCGTAGAGAATGCCATTGGGAATCTACTTTTCTAATTGTAGCCCTGGTAAGCACGACCGGATTACCACCCATCGTGAGGGTTATTCGTTCTCCTACTCCTATTCTTTTATCCTCCGGTTCAAACAGCAATTGATCCAGTAATATTTAAATTCTATCGATATTTCAATGTATGTCTCGGACAAATAGGTCTGATAATTTGGAGGGCAATAACGTGTCTTCATTACTTTTCAAGTTTAGTTTCTGCTCCGTTTATCTTTCATCACCTTCTCCATCTTTACTATCGTAAACTCTTCCGCTCTAGTGTATTTACACTTACGGCAAGAAGTAAGTGGTTATGGTTGGCCCCGAGTATGACCACGATAGGGGATGGTGCAGTAGATTCATGGCTGCTCTAACCCCTGAGTTGGTAGGAGAAGGGAACATGTCTTTTTCCGAGTAATGGAACTTCGCACGTAAGCTTGCTGATTTCTTCTGTTCTTACTTGAAATTCTAATTCTTCCATATTTTGTTTACAACAACTATGGAAGTGATTGGTGAAATTCCTAAATTTTGTGAGTGGGAGGAATTGATGTTATCTTCTGTCCCCATGGATCAGAGAACTTGAAAATTTCTTTCTAAAAAGTATTGACGTAAAGTAAAGACCCATGGTGTTGCACCCTATTTTGCAATAATCAAGACATGATTCAACTTGTGATTTCTCTATTGTTGATAAAAGAGAGTCGTCACCTAATATTTAAAGGTATACCAGGATACCTATTTAATTAATAAGTTATGTTTATTATAGGTCTATGAACCGGTGAGATTATGGTTAAGAGTTTTTGTTCTTCTAATGGGAAGGTGTTAGGCACCCCTTAAAATCTACCTGAGGTAGCTCCATAGGACGCAGACTAATTTTAAGGAATCAGTTATTTATACTATGCTTAGTTACTATGAAGGCATGGCTAACTGTATATACTAAAGGGAATGTAAATGTGTAAGACTTAAAAAGGGTGTGGGGTTATAAAGAGTAATTAAAGGTTAAGCGAGTTTTGAAAGTGGTCTATATTTTAAGGCTTGTATTATTAAGTTAGGAAAGTGATTAACTTTGAAGAACAGATGCTTGTACAATTTTAGAAGATGTACACAAGAAAAAGGGTTCTAAATGTACCTCGGTTTTTCTTAAAATTCTGAAGTAGGCGAGTCTTTGAAAATTCATTTGGGTGATCGTTTCGTTACTGCTTTTCATGAAAATCTAGTTTCATTACTTGTTAGTAAGAACTAGTAATTCTTTTCTAATTTCTCTTTGAAAACGGGCTGCTGTTTGATTATGGGCTGAGATTCAAAATATTTTTAAGAAAGATGAGTATACAAGATGAGCAAATTATAATTGACAGGGGAAAAGATTAATTACCAATTAATTCTTCTTAAGTCCTGTATTAGTTAGAGTTTGCCTATGTTTCATGCGGTATAACATACGAAGATAGAGCATATAATCTAATATATGAGTGTTCAATACATGATAATGAAATACGATAAGAAAACAAAGGTAGTATGCAAAAAGATAATGAAAGCAATAAGCGGAGCTATGGAAACAATGAGTAGTAACGAAAGAAATAAGGGAGAGAAGACTGGACTTTGATGATTGAGCCTCAACAAGGTAGGCCCAGCAATTTATGAGGCGCAGCTATAGCTGACCGGACCCTTCAAAGATGCAGCAAAGCTGGTTTGGGCCTGAGTTCCGTAGGAGCTCTGCAGGCCCAAATGTATACATGCCCAAAAGAATAAAAAAAAGGTCATTAGACGTATATTCCACATTCTCAACATATTCAAAACATTTATGTCATGTACATTGAGCTAACAATTGGAAAAAGCAAAAATAATCAATGATATGGAAAATTACATTAATGTGGTGTTTCGACTTAGCCAATAATTCACATTAAAAACCTTTCGTTGTCACTAAACATTAAACCCCAAGGAACTAAATGCGTCAATAAATTAAGGGCTAAGGAGAAAACTCCACTTAAGGTCGACGATCCCTTTGGATCCGCCGACACTTCAAAGTTCCCAAGGGACTCAAGGTCCAGGTCAATGCTTGTGTTGGTGAGGGCAGCCAACCTAGAGTCGAACTCCACTCCCAAATGCCCTTAAACACCAATGACATGTTTTCCTTATAGGTTTAAATGCCAATGAGGACCTTTTAATGTAAACTAAATGCTATAGCATAGCCTACCACAAAATATTTACTTTCCCTCCTAAGATAAGAACATATAGTCTATACTGGATTACGAAACAAACATATATCACATGAATTCTATCTTATTCTAAACACATATAGTGAGGGGCAGAAGCTTCATAACCATATTTCAAAAATCTAAATTTTGAGCAGAGTAATATTCCAAGGAAAACTAAAGCTATGAAGCAACAACTCAACATATACAAAGGTTTCAAAGATATCTAGGGCATGATCAACTTTCTCAATAGGTCCACAAATATACATACTACAACATGAAATCCCTAAGGATTTCAACAGAATTATACTCCTAATAGTATTAGATTCAAACAAATCATCAAGTGCAGATAGTATCAACAAGGATCTTTATGTGACTTACGGATTGGATTTGGTTTTAACGTTATTAGGAGAGCAAGGACTAAGGTAGTTCTGGACAAGGTATAAAATCAGGAGCTATGCAAGAGCATGCAGTATTCAGTTAGCTACTAAAACATTTCAGATCAGTAATGATCTTATGTAGACATGGGAAACCTTGGACATTTTTGTAGAATTAGATGAAGCAAAAGTTACAGACAAGGGAAAGACGTTGCATCAGGACAAGTTTAACTCAAACATAAGTCTAGGTTAGTATGTGAATTCAAAGATGATCATGCTTATGTTTTTACAAGTTATCACTTAGTTATAGAAGAGTAACTAGGTCCTTTTAAGAGGAGGCAATCTTAAAAGATAAAATGCAAGACAACTTTTCAAAGATGAATCATAACCCTAAAGATAGAAGATATGATACGAAGTAAGCATGCAACTGACAGTGTTGACTAATCAAGAAAATAGTTAAGTTCAGTCTAACCAATTATCAGTCTTTATAACAAAGAGAAAGAAATAGGATCATGATCATATTAAGAAGAAAGATAACTTGGCTTTAACAGATGTGTACAATAAGATTATTGGGAGAAGAGATGAGAGGTTTAGTTCAAATAAGATTAGGTGAATAGAAACGAGCAACTAAACAAAATGAAAGACCATAGTGGCAACTCAATAACAGTCTAACAGACATAAGTAGAGAAGAAACATATAAGCACTTAGATTTCATGCTTAAGGTTAAAGGATAGAGGATATAAGCTTAACACCTTCAGATTTATTCAATCATGGTTTTCAGATAATAAGTTCAACTTCAAAAACTCGCATAACTACAGAGAAGCAACAGATAAGGATAAATTAGATAGTGAAAGGTGACGATTACCATATGTGCAAGCACGATTGAGTGGATTGAAAGAGAACAGAGGGGAAAACAACAAATATTTTTACCTCAGAAGGGAGATTGATCGTTGAAGGCAGAGGACCATCGGTTATACTCTATTATCCAGAGGTCACTGAGTTTGACCTCTGGACATCAAATCCTTATGATGACCTCTAAGAAGGAACTCCATGCATGCTCCGATTTAACAAAACACGAAGGAAATCTGAGATTTGATATTGCGTCTTCGGGTCTAGGGTTTCAGGATCCAGATGTTTGAATTTTGTGATTGATTTGCAGCAGGATTCACAGAATTCAGGTGGAAAGAACTTTTGTCTTTGAGTCTAGGGTTAAGCTTTGGGGATTTTGAATTTGTGTGATGAAACGAGAATGAAATCGGCGAGATTCCTGGTCGGGGAAGACAGAAATAATGAATTCATGGTTTATTTGTTGACCTTGCACGGATTTGTGCGACGTCTTCTGACTGATGGAGGCTAGAAAGACGAGAGAAAGAAGAGAGAAAATGGAAAAGCGGGCGGCAGGGTCACGAGAGAATGATTAGGGTTTTTGGGGTTGGGATAGTCCGTCTCTAGGGATAAAATGGGTGAGTGAGATTTGGGCTATTGGATCGGTAGATCAACGGCCCAGATAATTCATACTTTAACAATTTGAAATGACGAAATATGTGGACCGTTGGATCTCTTAGGCTTTGACGGTTGAGATGAATCTAAAGATGTGTTTTAAATTAAAGAATAAATAAGAGATAAAATGTGGGTCATCGATCAAATAGACGGATGGCCTAGATTGAATGTGCTTTATTTGTGAGAAAGAAAGGCGAGTGACGTGGCGTGCTCTCATTGGTTAAGAGAGGGTGTCGCGGATCAACAAGGTAGCAAATGAGATGGGCGTTTGGTTTGGATAATTTCTGATTGGGCTTTGTATTTGGGTAAAATAATTTAACTAATAGCCTCTTTGTAATTAGTTAAGAAATTAAAATCATAGCCTTTTAGTCTTTATCCCTTTTGAAATTAATTTAACTAAACTTAAATATTTTAATAAAATTATAATTGTTAAAGACTACTTATTATTGCAATTAGTTAATTGTTTGTAAAATTAATTTATTAGGACATTAATTTTGAATTATTAAAATAGTAAACTAATTAACTAAAAATTTAATAAATAATTTATTGAATTAATTATAAAACCTTTGTACAAATATTTTTTTAATAACCTAAAATTGTAAATATATTTGTAACTACATAATGTCAATATTACGTAATCAACTTTGATCCTAATGCTTGATTAATTTGACAAATAGATATTCATTACTGAAAAATACTTTGAAATCATTTATTGTAAATTATTAGGTACAAATAAATTAATTTAAAAGGGAGGGTCAAAATTGGTCGTTAACAGCTGGCTCTCTTTTACCTGAGACGATGAAAGAGCTTTCAGGCAAAGAAATTAAACCAAAGCCAATTATGTGTCGAATTTTAGGCAGGTATTACAAGAAATGGGGATGGTGAATCGAAGGATAAAATTGAGGAAATCGCTGATTTCCTTCCCGTTTCCTCACACAAATTCGAAATCCGCAAAGCTTAACCCTAGACTCTAAGACGAAAGTTCAAATAACCTGGGTTCGATTATGATCTTTCAAATCAGAGCCTGAAATTACCTTTTACCTCCTAAAGTCCGTGAATCCTACTGCAAATTCCCTTTTTCAATCACAAAATTCAAACATCTAAATCCCGAAACCCTAGACCCAAAGACGGAATATCAAATCTATGATTTCGTTCATGTTTTGTCGAATCGTAGCATGCATGCAGTTCCTTCTTAGAGGTCCATGAGGATTTGATGTCAGAGGTCAAACTAAGTGACCTCTGGACAATAGAGTATAACCTATGGTCCTCGGCCTTCAACGATCAATCTCCCTTCTCAGGTAAAAATCTTTGGTGTTTTCCCCTCTGTTCTCTTTCAATCTCACTCAATCGTGCTCGTACATCTGGTAATCGTCACCTTCCACTATCTAATTTGTATTCTGTTGAAACCCTAGAGCCTTAAATGGCACTATAAATAGGTCCTTAATGTTCTCACCTAACATGACGAACCAACCACCTAACACTGAAGAGAAACACACACACAAACTCTAAGAAGTTTAGGATTCCAAGCCTTATGTTTTCTTACTATTTTTGTTTCTTTTACTGAGTACTATCATTGGTCTAATGTTGAGGTTTCTGGGGTCTTAAGCAATTGAAAAGAGCTCTTGTTTGGTCTGCTGCTCTCGAAAAGGTTAGCACATCTCTCATTCTTCTCTTTTGTTCATTTCTTTGAATGCTACAAGCATAATAGTTAGGTTTTGAGTATTAAAATTATTTTATGGTGTTCAGTATGTTAATGTTTATGTTCTGTTAGCTTAATATCTGCTTGTCATTAGTTGTCTTGCTTTGAGTCTTTAATTAATGAATGATTAAACCATTAATTGATTCCTGCTGATCTCTATTCTTGAGTTTCCAATAGTCTACATGTTTAAGTTATTATATGTTCAAGTTCACATGAACCTCATAGCTTTTATTGGCCTGCAGTAACCTTTATCCTTATTTGTTTCTTCTCTGTAGTTATGCGAGTTTTTGAGTTGAACTATTATCTAAAAACCATGATTGAATAAATCTGAAGGTGTTAAGTTTGTATCCTTTATCCTTTAACCTTAAGCATGAAATCTAAGTTCTTATATGTTTCTTCTCTACTTATGTCTGTTAGACTATTTTTGAGTTGCCACTATGGTCTTTCATTTTGTTTAGTTGCTCGTTGTTTCTCTTCACCTAATCATGTTTGAACTAAACCTCTCATCTTTTCTTCCAGTAATCCTATTGTACACATCTGTTAAGGCTAAGTTATCTTTCCTCATAATATCATCATGATTTTGTTTCTTTCTCTTTGTTATAAAGACTGATAATTGGTTAGACTGAACTTAACTGTTTTCTTGATTAGTCAACACTGTCAACTGCATGCTTACTTGGTATACCGCATGAAAAATAGGCAAACTCTAACTAATACAGGACTGAAGAGGAATTAATTGGTAATTAATCTTCGCCCCTGTCAATTATAATTTGCTCATCTTGTATACTCATCTTTCTTAAAAAAATTTTGAATCTCAGGCCCATAATCAAACAGCAGCCCATTTTTAAAGAGAAATTAGAAAAGAATCACTGGTTTTTACTGACAAGGAATGAAACCAGATTTTCATGAAAAGCAGTAACAAAACGATCACCCAAATGAATTTTCAAAGACTTGCCTACTTCAGAATTTTATGAAAAATCGAGGTACATTTAGAATCGCTTTTTCCTGTGTACATCTTATAAAATTGTACAAGCATCTGTTCTTCAAAGGTAATCACTTTTCTAACTTAATAATTACAAGCCTTAAAATATAAACCACTTTCAAACTCGCTTAACCTTCAATTACTCTTTATAATCCCACACCCTTTTTAAGTCTTACACATTTACATTCCCTTTAGTATATATAGTAAGCCATGCCTTAGTAGTAATTAAGGATAGTATAAATAACCGATTTCTTACAATTAGTCTAAGTCCTATTGAGCTACCTTAGGTATATTGGGGTGCCTAACACCTTCCCCTTAGAAGAACAAAAACCCTTACCTATAATCTCACCGGTTTGCAAACCTATAATGAATATACCTTAATAACTAAATAGGTACCTAGTATACCTTTAAATATTCGGTGGAAACTCTCTTTCATCAATAGCAGAGAAAGCACAAGTTCAATCCTGTCTTGACTAGTGCAAAATAGGGTGCAACATTGGGTATTATGCGATCTATTGCTTGCATTTTGTTGACCACCCGTAGTAATATAATATTTACCGAGCTACCTGGATCAATCAAAACTTGTTTCATATTAGTATCACGAACAAATAGAGAAATTACCAATGCATCATTGTGGGGTATGAACAAGCCATCTGCATCTTCCTCATCAAATGTTATGCTATCTCCCTCTAGGAATTGTCGAATACACTTCCCATGTGACACATATATTTTAGCTATTCCCTTTCCCACTTTATACGTTACTCCATTGACTTTTTTACCTCCGATTATGACATTTATTGTTCTTTTTGGTGACAGAGGCTTCGGTGGTTCTTCCCTATTCTTCATATAAGATTGTTTACCTTTCTCACTAAATAGATCAGTAAGATAATTCTTCAATAGATAATCGACCTCCGCTCATAAGATCCTGCAAAGAGCCTTCCTGTGCCTATGATCATTGTGGAATTCATACCAATATTCCTGACTCCTTTTGCTAGGATCCGACCTCATTTCATTAGGCCACCATACCTTGACTCTCATGCCTCTTAATGCTTCTACTGACTTCGAAGTGCTTACGTTAAAATTAAAATCTGCTAATTTTTGTCTAGGACTCTGGTCATTGTACCTCGTCATTTCTCGTTCTTTCCAAATCAAGAAGAATAATATACAACCTTTTGTGTTGACGTTTTATCATATCCTACCTGTTGTGGTTTTGGCACGTAATCTCGCCTTGCTGGTCCCATATAACAATCATACCTATTTTATGCATTTTTGTGCCCCGATTCTGATCTTCTACGTCGGAACTAGTCTTCCACCTTCAGATGAAGTATCGTATCTTTCTCTATTCCAAGCTTAGATTTGTACCTGTTATAAACATCATTCCAAGTGGTCGGTGGAAATTCTCATAAACTTTCCTTTAACCTTCTCGTTACTTCTGAGCTTCTCTCCTTTATGTTCCTTACAAAAGCTATCGCTCTCAATTATCAGGTAATAGGGGTAGTAACATCATTTATCGTTGGAAGCAATATACAAATTTTCAAAGTAATTCTATACTTCCTTGTTGTATTTTGAAGATATCTTCCATTCTCTTCTCTACTTTTTGGGCTCCCAAATATACTTTAATAAATGAATCTGCAAGCTCAGCAAACAAGTCATTTGAATTTTCAGATAAAAGAGGATACCTATTAGTTCCCCTTTGTTAGGGTTTCTCTAAATTTCTTCACTAGCACCGACTCGATTTCTTGCTTAGTCTAATTATTGCCTTTAGACTCATGTGGATAATGCGGTCACATGATCTTGTGTATTGGAGGTTCCATCATATTTAAGAATATTTGGCATTTTGAATTTTTTTTGGTAACGACAATGGTGTTGCACTTGGTTTTCGTAGTTGTTGTGAATATTCGTCCATATCCACCACCTTTGATTACATGTGGTACGCCCACTATCAGTTCTATCCGTTCATTTTATTCCTTGAGCTGTTTTTGCAAGGTTTGAACTAGATTCTGTAAATCAAGATTCTTTGGCATACTTGAACCTCCCGCTCCAAACTGTTTGGGATTTCCTCACTTCTTGAGTTTTCAAGCCCCGAATTGGCATTTTTCATAGTTATATTAACTGGTGGTGGAACTGGAACTACATTTGACGCACTACCTGTCAAAGCTCATAAAGCTTCACCAATTTGTTGAATGATGAATTACTTTAATCATCCTGCAAACCTGAATGTTCTTCATTTCGCAACTCAATGTTGCGATTAGCAGTCCAATGGTGTCACGACCTGATTCCCACCATAGGCCATGATGGCGCCCAACACTACCGTTAGGCAAGCCAATAATTAAATTGACTAGCTGATAGATAATTCAAGCGCATCTCGAAAGAATAATAAAATAAATAACAGGAATCATCCATTTTCATAATAAAATATTGATATTAATTTAAAGTTCAAATACGGTCAAATATGAATTCAGACACATAACGGAATACTACCAAGAACAGGAATCTAAATCTGAAAAATTCGGTATCACGAGTGCATGAGCATCTACTAGGAAGTATAATACTACTACAACATCTGTTTGGAAGGTAAAAATAGACAGGATAGAGTAAATGAATAAAATGGGGACTTCGTGTGCTGCGGATCGTAACATGGAGTGTAGCTCACCACAAAGTCTCCTCAGCAGTTGTGCCTATGCACCAAGATGACCACCAAACCTACCTTTCTCAGTACCTGCACAATTAGTGCAGAAGTGTATCATGAGTACTTAAATCAACGCGTTCCCAGTAAGTATCTAGCCTAACTTCGATGAAGTAGTGAGGAGGGGTCGACATCACACTTACTAGTGGTCCAATACATCAAGTGCAATAAAGGTAGACATGTATGAGGCATGATAAGTAAAATAATGAAAACAAATATGTGTACATAACTCCATCCTCAACAGGAGAGTAAACACAAAATCATCGAACACCGAATACTAATGCGAATGGAATGTATGTCAGGTCAATAACCACTAAAATATTACGTCTCAAGTCAGATAGATTCATAGATTCACTGATTCCTTATCCACTATTACACATGATTCCGCCAAGGTGAACGATATGATCCCAAAAGAGTCATGGTATAATACCCTGCAATGGCGTACGACCCCATCCTATAAGAATAGTGTACATTGTCGAGGTCGTACGACCCGATTCGTAGGTTCATCTCATAATACTGCCGAGAAAAATGGCTCGATTCCACAAGAATAAGTTACACAATACTGCCGAAGCGAACAACCTGATCCCATAAACATATGTTACATGATACTGCCGAGGCGAACGACCCGATCCTATAAGAATAAGTTACATGATATTGCCGAGGCGAACGACTCGATCCCATAAGAATACCAGTGAGGTATTCAGCCTGATCCCATAAGAATATGAAACTTTGAAGGATCACTGGCCCCACTCACGAATATACGTGTGAGTTATGAAATTCAAGAAAACTTGCAGAGGAATAAGCACAACACGGAAGAAATCCGTAAAAAGGAAGTATAATTTCCACTACTAATCAAGTATCTATAACAACATGTCTGATACTTTATGAAAGTCTAGTCTCATGCTGAAATGTAAATTAAGGCATTTAAAAAGGCAAGAATCACTCAAATAATACAATTAAAGCATGGCATAAGTCTAAGTTTGCCCGGACATAATCAGGAGTTCTAGCATACGCACAGACACTCATCATCTCATACGTGTGTAGCTCCCATAACACGTAGGATATAAAAAATATAGCACATACGGTAAATTTCCCCTCGTAAGGTTAGACAGGAGACTTACCTTGCTCCGAAACCCGATAACAGCTCCAATGCCTCTCTAACACCTCAAACCAATGTCAAATGATCCGAAATTAATCAAAGAACGTGCAAACTAATCAAAATATACTCAAGACTCGTAATTTAAAGATTACAAACAATTCCCAACTCCATACGAAAAGTCAAGAAAGTCAACCACCGGGCCTCCGCACCCAGATTTCAAAGTTTCTCGAAGATAAATACTAGCCATAACTCCAGAAACTCAAATGTATAATTTATTCTTAGTTTCATGTCCAATTTCGTGGTCAAAACTCAAAAATACTATTTCTAGGTTTTCTTCCAAAATTCCAAAATTTCTACCAATTTTATGTTCAAACCCATACATAATCCATGCATTTAGCTCACAAATGATGAAAAAGCCCCTTCAAAATCGCCCCAAAATCGGCTCTAGTCAAAGAAATAAGATAAAAAGATAAGCCAAGTCCCGATTTGCATTCTTCTAAACTGCCTAGGCATCCTTCTTTGCTATCTCGGAAACAACCTCGCGATCGCGAAGGCCAAAACAGCCTCGCCTAGAAAACCTTCTCCGCGAACGCGAGTACCAAACCTGCGATCGCGACTATCTGCCTTCCAAGCCTACACGAATGCAGCCCAGCTTCGCGAACACGAAGGCTAAAGTTCCAACCTCAGCAATACATCTTCCATGATCGCGACATTCCATACGGGATCGTGTAGAGCAACTCTGCAAACCATGCCATCCCCACTAGCACCTTACCCTTCATCACTCCTTCCACGCGAACGCGTAGAACAACCAGACCACCATCCGCGATCATGATTCTCTTTATGCGATAGTGAAGAACAAATTCTTCACCAGCTCTCACCCCTTTGTGGTCACGTTACCTCTTCTGCGATCCCGATGCATACTCTGACACCAAAAACTAGCAACTATAAAACAAAAGGAATTGGTTCGAACCATCCAGAAACACACTGAGGCCCCCAGACCCCATCCAATCATTCCAACAAGTCATCATACCTTATTCAAACTTATCCAAAGGCTCGAAACGCCACGAATAACATGATAACTACGTATCAACGATCAAAATCCTCTTTTAACGTTCAAACCTTCGAACGTTCTCGAACGCATCCGAATCACACTTAGACATTCTGGATCACGGCCAAACTTCACACCCAAGTTCCAATCAATAAAATGAACCTATCCAAGGTCCCAAAACACCACTCGGAGTCTAATAACATCAAAGTCCACTCCAAGTCAAACATAGCAAATTTCAAAACCCTCAAAATGTAAACTTCCGATATTAAGCGCCGAAATGCTCCAGCCGGCTATCCGAAACTCAACCTGAAAACAAGCCCAAGTGCAAAATCACCTTATGAACCTATAGGAATCTTCAAATCCCAATTCCGAGGTCATTTAAACAAAAGTCAAACCATGGTGAACTCTCCCCACTTAAAGCTTCTAAATTGAGAATTATTCTTCCAAATCAACTCCGAACTTCCCGATAATCAAAACCGACTACACGTGCAAGTCATAATACATAAAATGACCCTACTCAATGTCTCAAACCGTCGAACGACATGCTATATCATAAAATGACCAGTCCGCTCATTACATTCTCCCCCACTTCAACATATATTTGTCCTCGAACATGCCAAGGACCATTCTGAAGTTGCCAAAATCACCGAATAACTGCTCGTGCACCTACCCCTGCCACCACAATCCATATGAGCACATAGCTCAACCCTGATTGAAGATCCTTCCTGCTACCTTAGCCCACGAGCCCTAGAACCAAATTCTAACATCTGGAATTCCCTCTAAGGTCTGATTTGTGTCTACATACATTGTACCAACCTCAATAAGCTGCACCAAAGCTAATCATACATCCCAGCTGTAACCACACAATATACCGCATAACTCTTATGCCCATAGTAATATCATCCAACCATAATAGCAATAATTTATGAAACTGACACCCGTAATATACATCAGGACACATGAAAGCCATGCTCCAACCCTTATAACACAACGATGATGAATAGATGTTCAAAAGACTCATAGGCACCCATCAAATCAATAAATCATGGAGCTCTTCGGTTCGACAAGAACCATTGCTGCATTCTGATCTAATTGGTGACATTATCCCTCCAAACATACATTATACAAACCTGATTGCACTAATTCCAGGTCCAATAACCTTGTCTCACCTAGTACAAGCTGCTCGGTCGACAAGGCACATCAAACACCAATACAACGCCATCTATGCGCCAACAAGCCACATCTTGAATTTGACCAATAAGGCAAAAAAAAACCCAAATGCAGAACTGCCCAGTACGCATAGAAAAACATAACAACCAACAAAATATTGTGAACCTACCCCATAGAGAAGAAGCAAATCACACGAAACAAGTATAAGGAATCGTACTGAGCATCTCACCATTGCAGCGTATAACCCGATCCAAACATCATACCTATAGCAAAGTGCCACCCGATCCACACATAATAATTTGCATGGGAATGCCCATCGAGCCAAAAATGCTCATACTCACTAGACACACATATAACAACCACAAGCACGCCAAGTGCATAAACATAACTCAGGGGAGATGGATAGCATTATACACTACAAAAGGCCAAGTCGACTAAGATTCATTAAACAACAAGCATCTCGAGAGCCATCTCGCTCATATAACACCACAAGCCCACACAGGACCACAACACAAACATGAATAATCAAGCCGCCTTACAACCCATATTGCATAAAATAGTAGCACATGATGACGATATGAATAACATCCACCACTCACGAAGACTCATCCATAGACAAATGATGGGTTGTATAAATATATTTGATCTAGTGTTGAATATACCTCCACATTAGGCCCACTAATGAACTTCTAAATTGATTCCAAACATCTCAAAATAGGTAAATATCCTTTAAAGATCAACAATAGCCCTATTCATGACACATACAAACAATCGTTAAATCCCGAACAAAGCTCCATAGTCCGCAACCGCAGGAATAACGCATTTCTCTAACATCAACTCTCCAATCTGCAACGATACCAGAATTTGTGTACCTTAACTCAATCTCTACTACTTAAATGACTGATACGTCACACCTAAATAGTCATCCCATGGGAGATACTCCCAAAACCTTCTGCACCATTTAATTAAATCTGAATATCAGCAGCTAAAAACTACGTTATTTTTGTAGTGTTGGTCAAGAATCCGCACATCAATACACAACGCCTCTTCCACAGAACACACCATTCTGAGGTGACTCTAAAGTAGTGCCAGTATACTCTAAACATCTTAAATCTTCCCTGCTCCTTCGAGCTCATGCCATCCCTATCAAAACAGAACAGCAACCTTGATCCTTCAATCCCATTTCTGTACCGCGTACTACACCTTCCATGATGTTACGCGAGAGTACAAGAATTTTATCATAACTCCTGAACACCAGTAGAATAAATATTTCATCACCTAGAAACCTTTTACTTAACTTATTCAGAAGAAATATAGCAACACGCAACCAACCTCCCATAACCATAGAAGATACAAACCTCAAGTGGTGGTCGAAACTATCATATCCTCTTTGGGACTTGTTTTCACATAACCAAACCATCAAAATTGAGTCTTCTAAATCAACCAAAACTCGCAGATTGCCAAGCCGACAAGTTCTTGCCACCACACCTGTATAACCTCAACATACCAAAGGAACCGATCATTTCCCTTACCATATTGATCCAAGCCACTACTAAACTGACCCAACTTATTCAGATTTCTCTTGATTACCCTCAAAATAACACCTCTCTTTCATACAATGGATCTCAATCAACACTCATCCGGATCTAGTGACCCCAAAATCGCAAAACCACATCGCCTCAATACCCTAAAGCCATTTTACTTCCCTCATGCTCTCAATAGCACCTTCAATTCATACACCCGTTCCGAAGAGACCTTCTGCAAATCCAAAGCTATTTTTTTTCCATGTATTTGATAGCACACTGCAGACTCGGTGATAACATAGAAATTCCGAGCCTTTTTCACACTCTGCTGCAAAACTTAACCCTTAGCCATACAACGAACCCGAAAATCCTCAGGCACCACACTTAACTTCTTGAACCCACTAGAACCTTTGTTGAGAGCCCCCCACTCTAAGCCAGTCCCAATTATATAACCAATCAACTAGTGCTCTGTTAGCACATGAATACTCCAAAGAAGCAACTGATTGAATCCTTTTCCTTGCACATCACATTCACAATGAAGTATAAAATCTGATTCATCTCACAATCTTCACATGAACGAATAAGGCGTAATGTAGTACACATCCATCAGATTCCTTGCTCAAAATACCCCTAATCTTCTCTTCCTCAGTCATAACAAATCCAGTAACGTACTGATAACTAGAAACTACAAAGACATATAACCACGCGACCCAATCATCAACGGTAAGATCCCCCACTTGGACTTAAGCCAAAATCGCAGAACCCAAGGACCCGCAATGCTTCTCCTTCTTGCTACCATGATCTCACACCATTACTTTACCAAATTTTTGACAAGCTCTTTCTACACTAATCATAACACATCCTGAACTATCAGCCCCAAATGCACATTTAACCTCCTAACAGTCGCACCATCTTCTTCAGGCGATCCAAGCTCACATCGTAGTACATGCTTCTCATTGGATAGAAGGAAAAACTTTTCATATGAACTTCATAAGAAATCATACAGCCCCTAACCTTCTCACAGGAGATAGCCCACCTGGAACCCTATATCGATATTCTCCAACGATATTGTAATAGTTACATCCACTATGAAATCAGTTAATTCTCCTAGGTCCACACTCATCCGCAAGTCGTAAGAATCTATTCATTGCATCAACGCCAACTGAAGGTCCAACAATACGTTTAAAACTCGAGGTCATATTGCATCCCAAAATGATAATCAAGCATCCACGTTTCTCTACCTTCCAAACCAACTCTTTTTGTCACATTCGAACTTCCTAAATATAGAAGCCACCATCATCTCCCTCGAACCATAACACTAGAAACATCGATTCGACCTTGAAGTCACAATACACTGTCATCTCCAAAAATTGCTTCTTAAGTACCTCTTCGCAACGCCGTGCCCCCAAAGGCAAACAAATGAAAACCACCGTGTAAACGATCCTTAATGCTCTCAAACAAGAACGACAACACATCAACACATACAAGAATCCCATCAAGTTCGGAAATACCCAATCTCGCAACTTCATCGGTCAAAGCATGAACATCCGTAGCGCAATGGCCCTCCTGCGCTGGAATTAAATATGAATTGCCAATCACGAACCGAATAATCCTCCTCTTGAAGCATTCACTGCCACAACACATAAGTAAACACCCTACCATTCACACCAACACTGCGCGATAAAAAAGTTATAAAGATCACAATGCACTGTGTATAGCCCCAAAACCATGGGCAACACCAATACTGGCTGAAAGGATCAAACACCCTTCCACGAAGCAATGATAGTAGTCTGCCCTCATAATGCAGAGAAAAACATCTTGCACCACACCTATAGTATCACCATAACTCCTTGATGCACAACTGATATCAAGTGCTCAACATCGTGTTCGAATGAGTAAGAAGGAATTGAAGACATAGTTTCAACAAAATCAAATCCCACGACAAGGAATCAAGAAAGGGAAGTTCTCCTAACAGTCATGTAGCCTATCGAAGATCAGTACAGATATCTCCATACCGACCTACAAGACTCTACTGGACTTGCTCAAGACTTGTGAGACCTAAGTGACCTTAGTTCTCTGATACCAAGCTGTCACGACCCAATTTTTACTATAGGTCGTGATGGCGCCCAACACTACCGTTAGGCAAGCCAATATTTAAATCGACTAGCTGATAGATAATTGAAGCGCAACTCGAAACAAATGATGAAATAAATAATCGGAATCGTCTATTTTAATAATAAAATATTGATATTAATTTAAAGGTTCAAATACGGTCAAGTATAAATCTAGATACATAACGGAATATTGCCAAGAACAAGAATTTAAATTTCTAAAACACGGTGTCACAGGTGCATGAGCGTCTACTAGGAAGTGCAACACTACTACAATGTTTATCCGGAACATAAAATAGATAGAATATAATAGATAAATAAGACAGGGACTCCGTGTGCTGCGGATCGTAACATGGAATGCAACTCACCACAAAGTCTTCTCAACAGCTGCGCCTATGCGCCAAGATAACCACCAAATGTACATATCTCAATACCTGCATAATTAGGCAAAAGTGTAGTATGAGTACGTAAACCAACGTGTACCTAGTAAGTACTAAGCCTAACCTCAAAGAAGTAGTGACGAGGGGTCGATATCGACACTTACTAGTGGTCCAATAAGTCGAGTGCAATAAAGGTAGATAGGCATGAAGCATGGCAAGTAAAACAGTGAAAACAGATATATGTATATAACATGATCCTCAACAACAGAGTAAACACAAAATCCTCGAATACTGAAGACTACCACGAATGGGATGTATGTCAGGTCAATAACCAATAAAATATCACGTCTCAAGTCAGATAGATTCATAGATATGCTGACTCCTTATCGAATATTACGCACGATTATGCCGAGGCGAATGGCTCAATCACATACGAGTGATAGTATAATACCCTGTCGTGGCATACGGGCCGATCCCATAAGAGTAGTGTACACTATCGAGGTCGTACGACCCGATATATAGATGCATTTCATAATACTACCAAGGTGAACGACCGATCGCATAAGAATATGTTACATGATACTGCCGAGGCGAATGACCCGATCTCATAAGAATATGTCACATGATACTGCCGAGGTGAATGGCCTGATCCCGTAAGAATAATGCTGAAGCGTATAGCCCGATCCTATAAGAATATGAAACTTTGATGGCTCACTAGCACCACTCACGAATATACATGTGATTTATGAAATGCAAGAAAAATTTTGGGCGAGTACTCACTACGCGGAAGAAATACGTAAAAAGAAAGTATAGTTTCCACTACTAATCAAGTAGCTCGTCAATTATCTAAAACAACAAGTCCTATAGTTTATGCAATCTTGTCTCAGGCTAAAATATAAATTAAGGCATTTAAACAAGCAAGAATAACTCAAATAATACAATTAAAGCATAGGGTGAGTCTAAGTCTACCCGGATAAAATCAGGAATTCTAGCATATGCACGGACACTCGTCACCTCATACGCTTATAGCACATAATAAATATAGCACCTACAGGGTAAATTCTCATCACAAGGTTAGACAAGAGACATACCTCGCTCCAAAATCTAATAACTACTCCAACGCCTCTCTAACACCTCAAACTAATGCTAAATGATCTGAAACAAATCAAAGAACGTGCAAACCAATCAAAATATACTCAAAGACTCATAATTTAATAATTAGAAACAATTTCCAGCTATGCATGAAAGGTCAACAAAGTCAACCCCGATCCCACACACCCCATAATACCATGAACTCAAATATATAATTTATTCACAATGCCATATCCCATTTTGTGGTCAAAATTTAAAAATATCATTTCTAGATTTTCTTCCAAAATCTCACAATTTCTACCAACTTTCATGTTCAAAGCCATAAATAATCCATGCATTTAGCTCACAATGCATAGAACAATCTGTACACCATCCTTGATCATAATTGCCTTTACGCGATCGTGAAGAACAAAGTCTTCACCAGCTCCACTCAACCCCTTTGTGATCGTGTTACCTCTTTTGTGATAGCGATACATATCCCTGACACCATAAACCAGCAACTACAAAACAAAGTGAATTAGTCTGAAACCATCCCGAAACACACCTTAGGCCCCCGGGACCCTGTCCAATCATACCAACAAGTCCCCATACCTTATCCAAAGGCTCGAAACGTCAAAAATAACATCAAAATACAAATCGACGATCAAAATCCTTCTTTTAACTTTCAAACTTCGTCGAACACATCCAAATCATACTTAGACATTCTGGATCACGACAAAGCTTTACACACAAATTTAAATCAATAAATGAGCCTATCCAAGGACATGAAATATCACCCAGAGTCTGATAACACCGAAGTCTCCTCCAAGTCAAATTTAGCAAATTTCAAAACCTTCAACATGTAAACTTCCGATAATAGTTGTTGAAATGCACCCGGACCATCCGATACTCAACCCAAATATACGCCCAAGTACGAAATCCCCTTACCAACCTATAGGAATATTCAAATCCCAATTCCGAGGTCATTTACTCAAGAGTCAAACATTGGTCAATTCTCCCACTTAAAGCTTCCAAATTAAAAATTATTCTTCTAAATCAACTCCGAACTTCCTGAAAATCAAAACCGACTACACATGCAAGTCATAATACATAAAGTAAATCTACTAAAGGTCTCAAATCGCCGGAAAATATGATAGAGCTCAAAACGACCAGTCGGGTTGTTACAAACGGGTGAGTTATCACGTGAGCGTTGTGGAGAATGTATGGGTGAATTGTATGGAGGAGATCCCCCTTGTACATTCCCATGCTGAGTAATTTGGTTAGTTTTAGACATACTTTTGTTGTTAAAGATAATATTTAAATAGAAAGTGAAACGATTGTTAGTTCCCCAGCAATTGAACCAATTTGTTTAATCCAAAGAATAGTATTTAAAGTCAAAGCAAATAAATAGAATAATTCGAGTTTCTAACAAACGATTTACTCCACTTTTCAAAATATAATTGATATGAAAAAGGAGTAACAATAATAAAGAATTAAATTGAGAGAATAAGGGAGTAGAAATATTATTGATGATTGTCGCTTTCTTCCAGTAGGAAAAAATAATTCTTCAAATAATAGAGAATAGTAAGAATTTTGTTAATTGACCGTATAACTTAGCATACTTTTTTACGCGGATACAAGTTATGGAAAGGGGGTTTAAATATATTACAATTTGTCACTGTTTACCCTGTTTAGCTCCTGCCTGTTACTATCATTTATTATATTAATTGCATGTTGCATGATTGATTTGTAACAATTGAGATAATGGTAGCAAATCACATGTAATCTGGGATTTGACTTATCCTTTCCTTATTCGCAGTAATTAATGATATTACTTATCAGTCTCGTGGTTGTTCTTGTATGATTAATATCGAGGCTAACATGTGTGGTGTTCATGTTAACAATCCCGAGGGTGTTCTTTTCTGTCTTCTAAATCTATAATTCCTTTTTGTCGCGTTAACTCCCATGACACATGTCTTTATGGCATAAATTCACGTGACGAGTTTATTCTTCACTAATACATTGAGTTATAAACTCTAAAAGGTATTTCCTATAATTTGCAATAACATCCGATTCAAACGAACAACAAATATGTAAAATTTGATTTTCGAATTTAAAGCTTCAAAACTTTTTAGAATTAATAGAGCTTCTAAACTAGTTGAAATTGTCACGGAGACAGCGCAATGAAATGATCTCATCAAAACGGTTTCCCTGTGTGACTCGATTCGTAGGATTATGAATAATTATGCGAATGAATTGAGGCAGCAGCTGACTCTACTCGAGCCTCCTTGTAAATGTTCTCTCGTCATTCAGTTTATGTGTGTTTCAAGAGTCTCGGGTATTTGAATTATATAGTAAGTTGAATATTTGATTCCCCATTAATGTAGTTATGAAGGGTTGTCTTATTTTGTAGAAGAATCTGAACAAGTTTAGTACAGTATAATAATGGAAAAGAGGAAAATAAGGCAATAAATCAATACAATAAGATAAGCTACAACTGAATTTAAAGCAATAAAGGCAACAAGAAAAGAACATATAATGAAGACATTAAGAAAACAATGCGGGCAAATACAACTGAGATAAATGAGAGATAACAACAAGAATCACAATCGAGGTAGCGCCTCGAAATCTTCATTTCAAAATCACAGTGACAATCTTTTGCTTATAAAGCCGCGTGAGCATTTAGATAGTTTAAAAAATATTTTTACCGAAATAGCTACACGCACTTTTGCTCAGCTTATGTCACCGCGTGGCTTCAAGTGATTCCCTTACTAGCAACACGCACATAAATCCCATCTTATGCCGCCGCATGCACATTAACCCCTATTCTTATGCCGCCGCATTGATCCGCGTCCAATCTGCACTCAATAGTAAGTGGAAATGGTCGTTGGAAGAATAGTACCCAACAAGAGTGGGGGTCGATTTCCACATGGAGTTACTAGGGGTGTTAGGAGTATATACTTGGCGAAAGCGAAAGGAATAACTAAATTGCACTTCCACAAAAGGTTTTGATTTATAATTCTACTTTTACTCTAGCAATTATAAGCTAAGACAAGAAACTAGAAGCGAATGAGTATTGTTTGGTGTTTTTCCAAATTATTAAAAAGCCTAGGGATGTGACCATAACTTAGGTGTTCGCCTAATTGGTTATATATGTTAATACTTGTTTTGTTTATTTGGGTATATTATAGCTCTCAACTCCACGTTACCCACTCAATACCTCCCGGTCGAAGAGTGATTTTGCCCAATTTGGCTTTCTCAAGTCCAAATGGGTATCAAACAAAATAGTTGATATGAGCTCAAGTGGGGTTCTCACTATCTCTATTTTGAACCCTTTAATTAGGCTAATCCAACCCTCAATTAGCACAATTCCTTATTAGCCAAGTTATCCTAGACTAGGTCCCTCTTTTTGAAGTAGAGACTAAGTCAAAAAGGTATGAATCAATGTTTGCAACCATCAATTCTAAAATTGAAGCATAAACTAAGTTAAATAATCAACACCCAATCATAAACAAGCATTAAATTGAATACCCATAAGGTTTATACACTAGGGTTGGGTCACAACCCTAGTAAGAATCTAGCTACTCATAGTGAGAATTGAAGAAAATAAAGAAGAAATGCTAATTAAGCTCATACTCTAAGATTAAAATAATAAAATATAATGTTTAAACATTAAAATAGTCACAAACTTCCTAAAATGGCAAAATGTAACGGCTACAACAGCTAAAACTTTGAAATTTGACCTAAAAATGTAAAACTCGACTATTTATAATGGTCCAAAATTCGCGGACAAAAATACCCCTCGGGAGGTTCTACAGCTGCACAATTCCATGTGCAGTCCGCAGATTTTTTCAGTTGGCAAGATCTTGGATTCTACAACCGCACATTTCTGGATTGCGTCTGTGAAGCATCTTCTGCGGCTGCACAATTCTTGTGCGGTCCACACTTCAGCAAGGATTCAGGTCTTGGTCTTTTGCACACTCTCTGAACTTTAATCATTTCTCAGTGCAGACCTTGTTCTGCGGCCGCACAACTCATGTGCGGTCCCACATTGGCCAATTTCCTAATGGGCTCTTTCACTTGATCTGCGGTTGCAGATGGAATTTTCGGTCCGCACTTTCTTCTGCGGACCATACTTCTTTCGTTCTGCGCCCCTTTCTTGACTTGTGATGCGGAACACTCCTTTTTTAGTCGGATTTTATCATGGGATACCAAACTTCCAACATTCCTGCAACTTGCACACTTTCATTAGTTTCGGGTACATAAAGCAATACATTGGACTAATACAAAAGCAAAAAGGTGCTAATAAGTAGTCAAATCCCGCAGTTATCACGCATGCACATCAATATCTCAACATAATCACAACTTGCACTACAAGTGCCCATATGCCACATCTTGCCAAAATAATCAACAATACCAATATTTTGACAACAAATAGCCCATGGCTCAACCACAATGTGTACAAGAGTCTCAACAATAATAAAATAATAGTGAATAGCTCAACAAGAATGATATCTCAACAATTAAAACCTTCGCCTCAAAGTGATAACGGCTTTTATAACTTCAACACCAATAGCTAAACAAAAAATATTACATGAATTAACAACTTCAAGTAACTCATTCCACCATTAAAGAAGTACAAGAAAAATAAGGAAGACAATAATTTCAACTAAAGCATATAAGAGCAAAATAACAAGAGGTGGAACAAATGTCAACAATGTCATATAAAGCATGGTAGATTAACAATGAAAGATATAAAATGCTATGACAATTTCTCTAAAGGCATGAAAAGAGTCTGAATAGCCTAAACCGGTCAAATACCACATACAGCCCGTGTATCCACTCATCACCTTGCGTACACGGCTTTCACATATTACAAATAACACAAACATCTCCAATCCTAAAGGGTAATTCCCTCATACAAAGTTAGGCAAGATACTTACCTCAAACAAGCTAACTCAATCAACTAGTAAGCCTTCCCACGAATATCCAACTCCGGACGGTTCGAATCTAGCCAAAATAACATTATACCATAAATACAAATCATAGGAAACTATTGCGAATAATAAAGATACAATCTTTAAAGAAAATAAAAAATTCAACACCGAGCTCGCGTCTCTGAACCCGGCCAAACTTATAAAATTCGAGCACCAATTCAATAATGAGTCCAACCATATAAAAATTATCCAGTTCCGACCTCAAATTAACCTTCAAATCCTCGAATTATAGCTTAGGAAGTTTTCACAAAATTTTCCAATTTTTCCAACTCAAAACACTAATTAAATGAAAAAAAATAATGGATTCATGAATAATAATCAAATCCGAGTAAAAAATATTCACTCTGATCAGCTCCTTGAAAATCTCTTCCAAAATCTCCAAAAATCGAGCTTACTTACTCAAAAGATAAAAAATGGAAGAAAACCCGCAATCCAGCCCTTTTCTGCCTAGTCATTCCGCTTCTACAGACCAACAACTGCTTCTATGGCTCTACACCTCCGAAAAAACCATCGCAGGTGCGGCTTTTTATTAAGATAGGAAGATCGCTTCTGCGGACCGTTGTGCCCATTTGCTCTTGTCCTTTTGCGGAACCAAGCCGCTTCTGCGGAGAAATGACCGCACCTGCGTACACAGCTTGCCCAACCCCAAATCTCGGTTTTGAGGTGCCGCACCTGCACCCCAAAGTGCTCAGGTACGATTGCACTAGAAACTCAGCTGGACAGAAATTCATCTAAGTCCCAAATGATTCGGGATTTAACCCGAATCACACCCGGGGCACCCGGGACCCCGTCCAAACATACTATCAAGTCCCAAATCACTAACGGACCTACTCGATGACTAAAACCACATCCAATAACATCAAATCTACGAATCACAACCCAATTTAAACCTATTGAACCCATGAACATTGAAATTCCAAAACTAACAATTCATACCAAACCAATTTCGGTTGACCTCAATTTTTGCGCACAAATCATAAATGACAAAACGAACTTATTTCAACTTCCGAAACTAAAATCCGGACCAGATATCAACAAAGTAAATCCTCGGTCAAACTTCTCAATCTTCCAAACCTTCAGCTTTTTAACTTTCCCCAATCAAGCCAAAACGACCTACGGACCTCCAAATCAATATCCGAACATATTCCTAAGTGCAAAATCACCATGCAGAGCTATTGGAATCATGAAAACTTCATTCCGGGATCATCTACACAAAAGTTAAACTCTGGTCAATTTTTTCAACTTAAGCTTCCAACTTTGGAACTAAGTGTCCTAATCCACTCTGAAACTCACCCGCAACCAAACCAACCAAGTCGGAAAGTCAAATGACCACAATATAACATAGAGGAGGCAATAAATAGGGGAATGGGGCTAAAATACTCAAATGACCGATCGGGCCATTACATCCTCCCCCTCTTAAAACAAACGTTAGTCCGTGAATGAGTATACAGACATGCCTGATGTGGTGAAAAGATGAGGATAAACAGCTATGCATATCAAGCTCGGTCTCCAAGTCGCCTCCTCGACTGGTTGACCAATCCACTGAACCTTCACTAAAGCAATGTTTTTTGACCTCAACTTTTGAACCTGCCTGTCCAAGATGGCGACCGGCTCCTCGACATAAGTCAAATCCTTTTTCAATTTGACTGAGCTGAAATCTAAAACATGGGATGAATCACAGTGATACTTCTGGAGCATAATCTAGGTGGCAATAAAAGCTTGTAGGCCACCTCCCCCACTCTCTCAAGGATCTCAAAAGGACCGTATACCTAGGGCTCAACCTGCCCTTCATCCCGAACCTCGTCACATCCTTCATAGGTGAAACTCGGAGCATAACCCTCTCTCCCACCTTAAATGCTACGCCACGAACCTTTCGATCAGTATAACTCTTCTATTTAGACTGGTCTGTATGAAGCCGATCCTGAATCAACTTGACTTTCTCAAATGCATGTCGAACCAAACTGTTCCCAACAACCTAGCCTCTCCCGGCTCAAACCAACAAACTAGAGAACGACGTCGTCTCCCATATAGGGCCTCATAGGGAGCCATAAATGCCCAATTGGTAGAAGTTGTTGTAGGAAAACTCTGCAAGCGGCAAGAATTGATCCCAAGAACCCCCCCGAAATCCATAACACAAGCGCGAAGCATATCCTATAATATCTGAATGGTGCGCTCGGATTGTCCATCCATCTAGGGATGAAATGATTTGCTCAACTCAACCTGTGTGCCTAACTCACGCTGTATAGCCCTCCAGAAGTGTGATGTAAACTCTGTGCCCCAGTCAGAGATAATAGATACTGCCATGCCATGATGCCTAACAATCGCGGATATAGATCTAAACTAGCTACTCTAAATAATAAGTAGCCACCACCGAAATGAAAAGAGCCGACTTGGTCAATCTATCCACAGTCACCCACATAGCGTCAAATTTCTTCTAAGTCCGTGGTAGCCCAACAACAAAGTCCATGGTAACAAGCTCCCATTTCTACTCGGGAATCTCAATTCTCTAAAGCAATCCGCTTGGCCTCTAACGCTCATACTTCAACTGCTGAGAATTTAGGCAGTGAGCCACATACTTCACTATATCTTTCTTCATTCTCCTCCATCAGTAGTGTTTTCTCAAATCCTGATACATCTTAGCGGCACCCGGATGAATGGATTACCACGAACTGTGAGCCTCCTAAAGGATCAACTCACTTAACCCATCTAAATTGGGGACACTTAACCGCCCCTGCATCCGCAGCACACCGTCATCTCCGATAAAAAAATCCTTGGTGTCACTGTCCTATACCATGTTCTTAAAGACAAGAAAACGGGGGTCATCATACTGACGCTCTCTAATGCGATCATATAAAGAAGATCAAGAAACCATTCAAGCAAGAACCTGCCTGGGCTCCGAAACATCCAATCTAACAAACTGATTAGCTAAGGCATGAACATCCAATGCTAATGATCTCTCTGCTGCCAGTAGATATGCTAAACCCCCAAGCTCTCCGCCTTTCGACTCAAGGCATCTGCCACCACATTGGCCTTCACAGGATGATATAGAATAGTGATATCATAGTCTTTAAGCAACTCTAACCATCTCCGCTGCCGCATGTAAAGGTCTTTCTGTTTAAACAGATGTTGTAGACTCCGGTGGTCGATATAGACCTCACAAGGAACACCGTACAAATAGTGCTGCCAAATCTTTAATGCATGAATAATAGCTGCCAATTCCAATTTGTGGACAGGATAATTCATCTCATGAACCTTAAACTACCGAGACGCGGAGGCAATCTCCCTACGATTTTGTATCAACAGCGCGCCAAGGCCAACATGGGACGCATCATAATACACAGTGTAAGACCCTGAACCTAACCAACATGCACGGGGTGTAGTCAAAGCAGTCTTAAGCTTTTGAAAGCTCGCCTCACACTCCTTGAACCATCTGAAAGGAGCACCCTTCTGGGCCAATCTGGTCATAGATGCAGCAATGGATGAGAAACCCTCTACAAAACGGTGTCCGGCCAAATCAAGAAAACTCTAAATCTCAATAGCTGAAGACGGTCTGGGCCAACTCTGAAGTGCTTCAATCTTCTTCAGATCTACCTTGATTCCCTCACTCGACACCACATGACCTAAAAATGCCACTAAATCAAGCCATAATTCACACTTTGAGAATTTTGCATACAACTTCTTCTCTCTCAAGGTTTGGAGCATAATCCTCAAATGCTGCTCGTGATCCTCCCAGCTGGGGGAGTGCACCAAGATGTCGTCAATAAACACAATAATGAATTAATCAAGATATGGCTGGAATACACTATTCATTAGGTGCGTAAATGCTGCTAGGGCGTTGGTCAGCCCAAATGACATCACAAGGAACTCGTAGTGACCATACCGAGTCCTAAAAATAGTATTGTAGATATTCGAATCTCGAATCTTCAGCTGATGATACCTGACCGCACATTAATTTTTGACAACACTCTAGCACCCTGTAGCTGATCAAATAAGTCATCAATATGCAGCAATGGGTACATGTTCTTCACTGTAACCTTGTTCAACTGCGGATAGTCAATACACATGCGCATAGAACCATCCTTCTTCTTCACAAACAGAACCGGAGCACCCCAAGGTGGCACACTAGGCCAGATGAAACCCTTTATCAAGCAACTCTTGCAATTACTGCTCCAATTCCTTCAACTCTTCTGGTGCCATACGCTATAGTGGTGTAGAAATGGACTGAGTACCTGATAACTAGTCAATACCAAAATCGATATCTCTATCGAGCGGCGTGCCCGAAAGATCTGCTAAAAATATATCTAGGAAGTCTCTCACTATCAGAATTGACTCAACGGTAGGAGTATCAACACTAAAATCTTTCAAAAAGGCTAAATATGCCTCATATCCCTTCTCAACCATCCGTTGTGCTTTACGGAGGGACACAACTCTACTAGGAATATAATCCAATGTACCACTCCACTCCAACCACAACAAACCTGGCATACCCAATGTTACAGTCTTGGCATGACAATCCTGAATAGCATGATAGGGCGATAACTAGTCCATGCCCAAGATAGTATCAGAGTTTGCCAAACTGAGTAACTATAGATTAACTCCAATCTCAAAACCACTAATAACAACTAAAAATGACTAATACACACGGTCCACAATAATAGAACCTCCCACAGGCGTGGCACGTATACAGCAGAACTCAAAGATTCACGAGATATATCCAAATACGGAGCAAAGTAAGATGACAGATATAAGTAAGTGGAGCTTGTATCAAATAAGACTGATGCATCTCTATGACAAGCCGGAACAATACCTGTGATGGTTGCGTCTGATGCGACCGCCTTTGTCCTACCTCTAAAAGCATAGAATCTAACCTAGCCTCCCCCTCTAAGGCAACCCCTAACCCCTGACCTCCAGCCCTAGCTGGCTGTGCAGGTGGAGCGACAACTGGAGTAGCAACCATGGCCTGAGAAGTCTGTGGACGTAGTGGAATATGTGGAGCATGTGTACTCTACGGAAGTGCACCCCTCCTGAGTCTGGGGCGGTCCCTCCCCATACGTAGGGTATCACCATACTCAAAGCAAGCTCTCAGAGGGTGTGGCTGCCGAAATTGGCTCGGGCCCTTTCGGCTAGACTGATCGATAAAAGCACCGCGTGCAGGAGGTGCACTAGACAGTGGCGGTGCATAATAAGCAACCTTAGACCTGGAAGTAGCCGGAGCACCAGTAGAAGCTGGAAGTGCTAAATGAACTGGATGGCTCGCATAGCCCCTGCCATGACAAGCTGCAGCTGCAACGTGGCACCACTAAATCCTCTAGTACCTCAAGCCCTTTTGGCCTCCCTGTCCTCTCTCTCACGGCCCCATTTACCCTCAAGCCTCCACGTGATCTCTACCACCTGCTGGTATAGGATATTTATCTCCAACTCAACCTATGCTGAATCTAATACCATAGTTGAGCCCCTTGATGAATCGACGGACTCACGCTCTGATTGGAGAAACCAAGGCAAGTGCATATTTGGACAACTCACTGAATCTAACAGCATACTCTGACACTATCATAGTACCCTAGCGCAGCTACTCAGACTCCGCGCGTCATGCATCCCAAAGGCTTGGGGAACAAACTCTCTCAATAACATCTCTGAAAATGGAGACCATGTGAGTGAAGTTGCATCGTCTGGGCTAGGCTCTTCGTAAGCTTGCCATCACTGATACACTGTTCCTGACAGCTAGAATGTAGTAAAAGTGACCTCGCTTGTCTCTACAATTTCCATGGTGCGGATAATACGGTGGCAGATCTCTAGAAAACCTTGTGCATCCTCTGTAGCTAGGCCGCTGAAAGTAGGAGGATAATACTACTTGAACCTCTCTAGTCTAAGCTGCTCCTTCTCATATGTCGCTGCCCTAACCTCGGGCTGAACTAGAATAACAGGCTGTGCTAGAATAACCTCTCGGACCTGATCAACATGGACCCGGAGCTGTGGAGTATGGGTCGCGAGAGTTTGAGCTCCTCCCCCAACCTGAGATGTGGCTGGAGCAAGTGGAATTAACACCGCTTGGGCTAGAGTGCCGAACATGCTCAAATATTGTGCGAGGGTCTCCTCATGTGTAGGGGTAGCAACAAGCACCTAAGGTTCCTGCCCCCCAACTGGAGCTATTGGTGGCTCCTCTGTTGCAGTTGGGGCAGGTGCTCTAGATGCACCACGTGCTCCTCCTTGGCCTCTTCCCCGGCCCCAACCTTTTGCGGCTCTAGCAGGGGGTGCGGGTGTCCGATCGTCGGATCCAGGGTATGTTTCCTCACCATCTGTGAGAGAATAGAAAGACAAAGATTCAAAATTTCGAAGTCAACAAATTCGCTTGAAAAGGAATAAAAGAAGTGAAGTTTCCTAACAGTTCTGTAGCCTCTCAAAGATAGGTACAGATGTCTCTGTACCGATCCGCAAGACTCTACTAAACCTGCTTATTACTCGTAACACCTATGAACCTTGAGCTCTAGTACCAACTTGTCACGACCCCAATTCCCCATCAGAGGATGTCATGATGGCACCTAGTCTCTAAGACTAGGTAAGCCTAACATGCATGGAGAAATAGCGTAAATAACAATAGAAATTCAAATTTAAACCATCTAGTTATCATAATAGAACTCAACAATGCCGCTGACAATAACTCCAAAAATATTCTGAGACTGAGTCATAAGCTCTAAAAGAATATACTATAACATCCATAATACATCACTATCTAAATAAAGAGTAAGCAGTAGAAAAACAAAGACAGAGGGTGACTCTGAAGCCTACGAACGCCGAGCAAGTATACCTTGAAGTCTTCGAACTAAATGCTCTACTCACCGGTGCCTAGCCTGGGTTGAGCTACGTAGATCTGCACAATATTGTGTAGAAGAGTAGTCTGATTACATCACAACGGTACCCAGTAAGTGCAAAGACTAACATCAGTAGAGTAGTGGCGAGGCCAGGTCATGACACCTGCTAGGATAAGAAGAAGAAGCTGAACAAGTACAATACAGGCTAATAATGGAAACGAGGAAAATGAGGCAATAAAGCAATACAACAAGATAAGCTACAGCAAAATTTAAAGCAATAAAGGCGACAAGGAAGGAACACATAATGAAAACATCAAGAAAACAATACGGGCAGATACAAGTGACGTAAATGAGAGATAACAACAAGAATCACAACTGAGGTACCGCCTTGAAATCTTCATTCCACACTCACAATCACAATCTTTCCTTATAACGCCACGTGAGCCTTACATCTAGATAGTTTTGAAAACATTTTTACCGAAATAGCTACACGCACTTTAGCCCACCTAATGTCGTCGCGTGGCTTCAAGTAATTCCCTTACTAGCAACACGCAAAAAAATCCGGCCTTATGCCGCTGCATGCACATTAACCGCTATCCTTATACCACCGCATGCGCATCAATATCACAACATAATCACAACTCGCACTACAAGTGCTCATAAGCCATATCATGCCAAAAGAATCAACAATATCAATGTTTCCATAATAAATAGTCCATTGCTCGACCACAATGGGTACGAGAGTCTCAACAATAACAAAATAATAGTGAATAGCTCAACAAGAACAATATCTCAACAATTAACAACTTCGCCTCAAAGTGATAGCGGCTTTTACAACTTCATCACCCAATGGCTAAACAAGAGATATTCCATGAATTAACAACTTCAAATAAGTCATTCCACCATTAATGAAGTACAAGACAATAAGGAAGGCAATAATTTCAACTAAAGCATATAAGAGCAAATAACAAGTAAGAGGTGGAACAAGTGTCAAAAATGTCAAATAAAGCAGATGAGCGTAGATTAAAAATGAAATATATAACATGCTATGACAATTCGATTAAAGGCATGAAAAGAGTCTAAATAGCCTAAACCGGTCAAATACCACATATAGCCCGTATCTACTCGTCACCTTGTGTACACGACTTTCACTTATTGCAAATAACACAATAAACTCAAATCCTAAGGGGTAATTCCCAAAGTTAGGCAAGATACTTACCTCAAACAAGCTAACTCAATCCACTAGTAAGCCTTCCCACGAATATCCAACTCTGAAAAGCTCGAATCTAGCCAGAAGAACTTTATACCACAAATACAAACCATAGGAAACTATTCCGGGTAATAAAGTTGCAATATTTAAAGAAAATCAAAAAGTCAACTCAAAAAGTCAACCTCAGGCCCGCATCTCAGAACCCGAACACACTTACAAAATCCAAAAACCCATTCAATAACGAGTCCGACCATATAAAAATTATCCAATTCCGACATCAAATCGAGCTTCAAATCCTCATATTATAGCTTAGGAAGTTTTCACAAAATTTCCCAATTTTTCCAACTCAAAACACTAATTAAATGATAAAAACAAAGATGGATTCATGAATAATAATCAAATCCGAGTCAAAAATACTTACCCTGATCAACTCCTTGAAAATTCCTTCAAAAATAATCCAAAACTAAGCTCTCTAACTCAAAAAATAAAAAATGGAAAAAAACCCTCGATCAAACCCTTTTCTTCTCAGTTATTCCACTTCTGCGGACCAACACTCACTTCTACGTCCGCACCTGCGGAAAAACCATCGTAGGTGTGGCTTTTCATTATGCCAGGATGATCGCTTCTGTGGACTGTTGTGTAGATATGTGCTTGCGCTCTTGCTGAACCATGCCGCTTCTGCGGAGAAACGACCGCACCTGTAGACACAGCTAGCCCAGCCCCAAATCTCGTTTCTGTGGCCCACATGGCGCTTCTGTAATGTTGCACCTACGGCCCAAAGTGTGCAGGTGCGATTGCACCAGAACCTCAGCTGGACAGAAATTCTTCTAAGTCTAAAATAATTCCGGATTCAACCTGAATCACACCCAGGGCCCCGGGGCCCTGTCCAAATATACCATCAAGTAGCAAATCACAGAACGGAACTACTCGATTCCCAAAATCACATCCAACAACATCAAATCCATGAATTGCAACCCAACTCAAACCTATTGAATCCATGAACATTCAAATTCCAAAATTGACATCGATTCATACCAAACCAACTCCGATTGACCTTAATTTTTGTGCACAAGTCATAAATTACACAACAGACTTATTCCAACTTCCAAAACTAAAACTCGTACCAAATATCAACAATGTCAACCCTCGGTCAAACTTCTCAACCTTCCAAACCTTCAACTTTCGCTAATTCAAGCCAAAACGACCTACAGACCTCCAAATCAATATACGAGCACACTCTTATGTCAATAACCATACGTAGCTATTAGAATCATAAAAACTCTATTCCGGAGTCGTTTACACAAAAGTCAATCTCTGGTCAACTCTTTCAACTTAAGCATCCAACTTTGAAATTAAGTGTTCCAATCCATTCAGAAACTCACCCGCAAACAAACCAACCAACCGGCAAATCATATGACAGTAATATAACATAGAGGAGGCAATAAATAGGGGAACGGGGCTAAAATACTCAAAAAGATTTGTCAGATCGTTACAGTTAATTCATTTATTGATTCCCTGGTTGAGTTGTGTTGTCTACCATTTGGCTTACCTAGCGGGTTGCGTTAGGTGCCATCATGACTAGCTAGATTTTTGGTCGTGACAAGTTGGTATCAGAGATCTAGGTTCATAAATTCTACGAGTAATGAGCAAATGTCTAGTAGAATCTTGCGGATCGGTATGATAACGTCCATACTTATCATCGAGAGTCTACAGGGCATTTAGGATAAACTTTTCATCTTTCTTTCCTTATCGTGCATCATTAATTTAGCTTGAAGTGTATCTCTTGAATTTCTTCCACTCACTCGTATGTTATGTTAAGCACCAGGTATCAGCTGTGCATCGATGCCTTGCGATTCCATGGATGAGGTGTGAGATAAGTTTTCTCTGTTTTAGTGATGGTCAAGTGTGGAGGACTCGAGGACAGGGTTGGGCCGTAGTTTGGGCTAGGTTGTTTCAGTTGTGTGAACATGTACTTTGGGCTTATATGTCCAGTAGTATCTCTAGAAGCGGGATTCATAGCCCTCCTTTTAAAAATTAATTTAATTACACTTATTAATTTTAATAAATATGTCAAAGATATTTTCTAAACAATAATATCTATCTTTTATAAAATTAGGTCATTAATGGTGTTAATTAGTAATTTTGTAACTATAATTATAAATACATAATCTTCACTATTTATTATTTTTGAAACTACTAAAAATAATTTTCATATGCATCATATAGACTTATAATTAATTTAACAAATTATTTCTGAATTTTTTGCAACATATATTAAACCCGAAATTAGTGTAATAAATAAGAAAATAAGATATTTTAGTGATTAATCAACTAATACAGTAATTAGTGGTGTGTTTCATCATTATAATTCATACTGCATAGGAATTATTTAAGCTTAATTAATTTTTAAAAGAACAAAGACCAAATGGGTACATTTGCAGTTGTGTGATTAAACACAAAAGGGCTATTCTTTAAATCAATAACCAGCCCAAACAATTGGCCCAATCCCCTACCTGATCCAATCCAAACGCCCTCACCAGTCCAGGTTGGAAATCCAAAACCCCATCTCTAAAACAATCTGCTCGTACCACGTCACCTCCTCATAATGCTCACAAATGAAGCACAGTGGTTCTAAGTCATCTGTTCCTTAGATCAACGACTCACAATTTGTCTCTATTTTCTCTTTAATTTTAAACACTTATCAGATTTAATCACAGTCGTTGGATTACAAGAATCCAACGGCCACAAAAATTCCCTATTAAAACCCTTAAGTACCTGAATTATCAAGGTCGTTGAACAATAGATCGGACGGTCCAGACTCTATCTCCCTATCTTAAACCTATAGACAAACCCAATCACTCTAACCCTAAATCATTTCTACACACACCCAGTCCCCCCTTTTGGTAACGACTTGACCGATCATTTTGAGAATTAATGTCCTATTAGGTGACGTAAGGTCTCGAGAAACTTTGTATTATGTGTTATGACTTGCGTGTGTTGTCGAGTTTGGTTTTCAGATGATTTGGGATCAATTTGGAAGAAGGATTCTTATTTTAGAAGCTTAAGCGGCAAGAGTCGACCAAAATTTGACTTTTGTGTAAACAACTCCGAAATGGTATTTTGATAATTTCAATAGCATCATATGGTGATTTTGGACTTAGGCGTGCGTACATATTTGGATTTGGAGGTCCGTAGGGTAATTTGATGCATTTTGGTGAAAGTTTGAAATGTTGAAGTTTTGGAAGGTTAAGAGGTTTAACCAAGAGTTAACTTTGGTGATATCAGGGTTGGATTTCGATTCCTATAGTTGGATTAGCTCCATTGTGTCATTTGGGACATGCATGCAAAACTTGACGTCATTCCAGGTTGATTTTACATCTTTCGGCACGAGTTTTGGATGTTGGAAGATTTTAAAGTTCATAAGTTCGATTCGTGGTGTGATTCATAGTTTCTACGTTGTTGATGTGAATTGAAGCCTCGAGTAGGTCTATGTGGTTTTATGAAACTTGTTGGTAAGTTTGGACAGTGGCCCAGGAGCCCCGGGTGTGTTCCGGACGAGTTTCGGATGATTTTCATGCTTGTGAACAAGTCTGCTTCAGGTGAGCCGCACCTGTGCCTTTTTGAGTGCAGATAGGGGGTCGCTTTTAAGTTGACGGAGCCTGAGCGAGAGTTGCGCTTCTACATTGAGGGATCGCAGGTGTAATAACCCATATTTGTACGTGTTATATTACACCGTAAGATAGTCTACCTTGGTTCGAGAAGAGAATTACCTTTGAGACAATAAGAGTTTAGTCCTATTGGTCCTAAACGATGCAAAGGTGTATAAGGGCGATTAACAAGTATTAGAGGATAAACGAGTTAAGGATGTTGTAACTCGCATTTTTGGGAAAATCGAGAGGTTTTTAACATTACCAATATGTCATGTTTTAAGGTATTTGAATGATATGATATCCGTTTCATAAGTCTTGAAGTCAAACGAGTTATGAAACAAAAGTCGACAAAAGTTGTCGCAACTTAGGTTCACAATTTTACTTAAACGATAGGTAAAATGTTTCTGCAATTTTCTCCCAATTTACAAGGAATTACGGGGTGATCTACCTACAAAATTAAAGTTCTATGAGTCTAGTTTCCAATGCTTCAAACCGTTTGTCAATACGATCTCGGAGTATTGAGATAATTGCATTTCCGTAGAACTGCGCAGGCTGGTAGGTGACAAGTAGGTGCATCACCTACTTGCCAAAATTAAGGGCTAAAAGTTAAAAGCCCCAAGTCGGCTAAGAGAGGGCTTTTAAAAGCTTCTAAAGCCTGATAATTCACTATCATTTCACAGATTCAAAACCTAAAAGAACCCCTGCAACCCCTCCCCAAAATAATACCACACAAACCCTAATTGATTTTCCCCTCTTTCAAGTTCTAGTTGAAGGCCAAAGCAAGGGCTGAGTTATCTAACAAGCAAGGTGAGTTTACTGCTATATTTAGTACATGTTTTCTACTGTTAAGTCTTAATAAGTCGTTCTATGTGTGTAAGAACTCACGGGACGGTGATCGGAAGCCGTGAGTTCGAGTTATTCACTTGTAGCGGACTGATTTGTGAACTGTTTTGTGTTGCTGTAAAGCTGCGTGTTTCACTACTTATTTGTGGAGTTTTGGAGGAGGAAGGGTGTGGAGAAACACCATATATGTTTAGGGTTGTGGCCGGATAGTTGTTCATACCATTTCCGGATCGTTTGACACGACTATAGTGGCCATTGTACGTATGAAGTGATTGGTTTGTGTGTGGACTGTTTTGGGAGGTTCAATATGATTCTTATTGATGTTGTTTGGCTGTTTGGTGGCTGTTTTGACTTGTGTGAAGTCATATATATAGGGGAGGTGCTGTCCGTTTTATTGCAAAATAGGTTACAGTCGATACATAATAGTTGCGACGCCTGAACGATAACGCTAGTGTCCTTTCTCTTATTGTAGACTAAGAAGTCGTGGAAGTTTCATAGCTTGAGATTGGAAAGTATTGCAAGGTATGTGAGACTATCCTTTTCCTTCTTTTGCACGACTCTGACTGTACACAATGCAATGAACGAACCCAAAAGATACTCTACTCTTAGAAGGTAGCAGTACGTATATTGTTTCCCCTCTTATGGGAGGATTGATATGTTATTATTTCACCATGGTAGTATGACTCTTATGAGTCCAGCATGCATTATCTATTTTACTCTACCGAGCCGCGCTATAGTCGGCCGGGTATGGCACCTATTGTGCAACCACTGATCAGTTGGGTATGATGATGAGGAGGCCCACAGAGGCATATGTATGAGATGATGATGGCCCACAGAGGCGTATATATGTATATGATGATTTTCAAAATGGATATAAATATATGTATATGCATATGCATGTCAGGCATGACATGGTTAGTCGCCCTCAGAGGCATTCAGATGGTACTGGTTGTATGTCTCTTACCCTGATGCTTATTATTGTTCTTGCATTATGTTTCCTGTCTTACATACTCAGTACATTATCCGTACTGACGTCCTTTATTGTGGACGCTGCATGTCGTGCTGCAGGTCCAGGCAGACAGATA